>SZWC01000239.1:401510-416266 GCA_023375785.1 Penium margaritaceum | reverse complement strand
TCCTCGTCCTCCTCCTCCTCCTCCTCCTCCTCCTCCTCCCCCTTCTCCTCCTCCTTCTCCTCCTCGTTGTCCTCCTCCTCGTCCTCCTTGTCTTCCTCCTCCTCCTCCTCCTCCTCGTCTTCCTCGTCCTCCTCGTTCTCCTCGTCCTGGTCCTCGTCCTGGTCCTCGTCCTCGTCCTCCCATCATCATCATTGTCCTTAGCGTCCTTGACCTCGTTTCTCTCCTCCTCATCTCAGTCCTTCTCGCCCTCCATCCCCTCTTCCCCCGTACTTCTCCCTCAACATGTGGCATTGCAAATCTTTCATCTTCTTCCTTTGTCAGGGGCTGCTGCCACTGCTGCTGCTGCTGCTGCTGCTGCTGCTGCTGCTGCTGCTGCTGTTTCTGGCAGCAGCAGGCTGCTGTTGTTGCTTCTGCCTGACCTGCCGCCAGGGTGACTGCTGCTTCCTGCGTCATTGCTTCTGCTGATGGTGCCCCATTCCCCTTTTCGTCTTTGTTTTAGTTTATTCAAGTTCGCGCGCCCTCCTATTCCTGCGAGGGGCTCAGATGTTCCTGCTGATTAAATCTCACCCGCCTGTGCCTATTCTTCTGCAGCCTCAGCCACCCTGCCCTTCATCTAGATATTGGGGTTGGTGCTACCTGGCCTGTTTTAAGGTTGCGGTTATGTTTGTGTTACATGGAGTGTTGCTGGTGCTGTTGGTGCTGGTAATTGTGCTGCTGCCACTGAGGTCCTGCAACAGCAGCAGCTCCTGCTACAGGAAGTGCTGCCTCTGCACGCAGCTTGAGAGCTGCTAATGGTGTTTGTTTCCTCTCCCTCTTTTTGTCTTCTTGTTTTTTTTGGGTGCTTCATGATCTCTACAAGCTTATCTGGTCCGAGCAGCAAAGCCCACCCTCTCGTGCCAATTATTCCCCAGCGGTAGCCACCCTGCTCCTGCTGTAGAGCCTTGTGCTGGTGTTAGTGTTTCCCGGTAGGTTTCAGATTGTGTCGGATAAAATGTTTCTGGTGCCGTTTCTGCTGCTGCCACTGCGTTTCTGCTACAGTAGGAGCTGCTGCTAATGGAACAGATGCTTCTGCAATCGTTCATTTCTTCTTAATCTTGAGAAATGAGCGAGTGCTTCTTCAGAAAGCACTGAATGGCTGTTATCAAATTCAACTGAAATGCAACCGCAATCTAAAGAAAAAGATGTTTCTATCAGGAGCCGTCTGCTGGCCGACAAGGCAAAGGTGGTGGAAACAGCAGAGGCCAATAGTGATTGATAGCAACTGCCATGGACAACTGCAGTGTTGACTCTGGTTCGCTTGATGTGGAAAGAGCCTCAGTCTACTACTGCCACATGACATAGTTATTACCATTGTGAGCCGTTTGCTGGCCGACAAACAAGGCAATACTGGTGGAGACAGTAGCGGCGCTGGGTGAGGACTCTGGTGCTTTGAGGTGGGGCTCTAGCAGCCACCTTTCTAACCTCAATGCTGCTGCCACATGATATGGCTGCAGCTACAGTTGCCATTTCTAGATGGAGAAGATGGAGTGGGCTGTTCCACCTACATCCTTTTCAGTCACACATTTTGGGTGAGCTTGCAGTCCCAAGCAGACTCACAATTACTGTTGTTGCTGACAATGTTTTCCTCAGCTGGACCACAGCGTGCGAGCAGACAATGCAGAGCACGTTGAACAATGCTCCCTATGCTGCACAGTGAAGCAAAGTGCACGCCCACAAGCACCTCCAACTATTTAACATATCCTGTCGGAGAAAGTTCACTGGCCAGTTTGTCCCTGAACCTGTTCACTGGTAAGGGCCCATCCTACCTGACTGGCGACTTTGACTACAGTTGAGCTGGTCTGCCTGGCGGCACCTACACCACATGTACTGGGCCACGGTCAGTGCTGTGCGCTCGTTGTCCCTGAGCTCGTAGACAAGACCTGCATGCCATTTGGTGACGCTATGTGGTTCCATGGCAGTGGAGTGGTCTCCTGACTGTGGTCCGGACTACCTTGGAAACCCTAACCTTAGTCACGCATGTTAGACCCTGGCCTTCCTCCTTGGCCATCCTCCTTGTGAACAGCTTCCTGCTGCATTCAACAGGAACGTGGAATCCGTCAAGGGCAATGTGCCACTGAGGACTTCCGTCTTGTTAGAGGCCCTTTGTCTCATGGTCCAAACCCCTTGCATCCTGATCGCAGAGCGACCCAGAGCGTCTATTGGACGCTCTTAGTCCGGCGGATGAACTCAGGACTTCCACCACCCTGAACATGAAGGAGATCAGGAACGACCACTTTCCCATGATTTCCGTATTCGGCTTCCTTATCAGGTCTATTTTCACTAGCACACATCCTCCTCAGAACTTGGACACACACTTTGCACACGCCTCTGTCCAGATTTAATGGGTGTGCACCATCTAAGTTTCTGACACTTCAATTTGAGACTTCTGGAGTGTAGAGCCATGTCCTGTTTACTTGTACATGAAGTGTTAACTCACTCTGAAAGAATGCATTCTTGACCTTACCCATTCTTTGCTTGGCAGGGGCTTCTAGGTTGTAATTCGCCAACTCAACCAATGTGATCTTGCTACCACTTTTGTCAATCAGCTATGGACGCGCATGTGCAGCACGTAAGCGGCCAAAAGAGACGCCCAGCCAAGCAGTTCGTCCACGAGGATGGATTTGACTGGCTTAAGTATGGAGAGAAGTGCAACAGTGGCACAGTGAAGTAAGTCAACATGCGTCTTTCCTTTCAATGCAACTTCTGATGGCACTGTGACACTTATGTCGTCTCCCATGCCTATGCCTTAGAGATTTTGACCTTGCAAGACGTAGCAAGAGAAGCTGCCTGTCTGGAAGGCAGCTAAAGCAGCATTAAAGAAAAATATTCCTATCTTCTTTTCTCCCTTTCCATGTCTTTTGACCTTTTTCTTTTCCATTGTCTTTTCAGGGAGTACTTCCGCTGCCGTCATGATCGTGGTACCAACCTTGGCGGACCAAAATGCTCAAGCAAGAAAGTTGTGAGCACAGTGCCAACTGCAGACGGATTTGATGTGGACACAGCATATGCCGGCGAACACAACCATCCTCCACCCAGTCACAAGAAACAACGGCAGTCGGCTACAGAGGCCAGAAAAGTGCGCAGCATCCCCTCATCGGCTTCCATTTTTGTCAAGCGTACAACTGTCCCTGCCTTTTTAATCTCTCAGGGGATTGTGACAGGCGCTGGTGATGGCTCTGATTCACAGTTGGCCAAAAAAACTCTGAACTCATCGTCACCCATTTCAGGATTTTCAGCTGCCCCTCCCCTTACATACCAGGACCAAGATATGGAAGCTTTTCTCATCCTTCTTGGCCAGGCAGCACTTTTGAGCAGTGGTGCATCAGGGTCTGATTTCGCAACCCTTGCCCAAGCATGTTGGCAGGCTAGTCAATGTGGGGAGAGGAATGGACTGCAAGGTCGAGGTAGCGGCAGCACAAGTGGCGACTCCACAAAATTTCCAATGGAAGGACTTCCTGCACAAGAAGGAGCTGGAGACGAACACAACAAGTGCAGGTTGGGTGAGCTTGGAGTGGAGGAGGATTGGAACAGTCAGATGACACCTGGCTGGATGCAAGATGGGAAAGAGGAGTCAGTGCCATTTCCTATGTGGAGATCCGCATCAGAATGCACAGCAGGAATGGAGATGGGCTGCACATTTCATTCATCCTTCATGTCTGTTGAGGCACCACATCTCCAACATTGGCTCGCAGAATCCACCGACAGTCCTGTTTTGCAGCAGGGTACAAGAGAGGAATGTGACCAAACTCGGAATGGGGCTGATGCCACAGATGGCATGAGGCGCAGAATGGAAGGACCAGGTGCATCGTTGGTGCAGTCGGTTGACAGTATGGGCCTAAGCAATGCTGAGAACATCATGACTACAGTCTCAGAATCACATTCTTCACGATCATGGGCAAGGTGCGACCATGTCCTGAGTTCTCAACTGGAAGCTTTGTGGAAGGAGGACCTGCTGCTCGGCAAATGAGGCGAGGTACAACAAAGACCTGAAAGTGGCCTCCTGGTCACATTACACATCGAGTGGAGCTGAAGATTCAGACTTCAAGAAATAGAATAGATGGAGCAAGAATTTCTTTTGAGAGGAGCATTGTTTGTATAGATTTCAGGAAGAAGATTTTGATGACGTCACGGTATGTTTCTTATTTTTTACTTTCTTTCTTTCAAAATTCCAGTGACCGACTATCAGTCATTGCTCACATCTTGCATATCACCATTTGACGTTTATTTAGAAACAAATTTTTTGTCTTGTTCACTCTTGCAGATGAACAAAGCGCTCTAGTTCCCTCTATTTGTTGTTTTTTTCAACCATTGGTTTTGTATCAACAGCTTTACACTGACCCTCCAGCAGTTTCTCATGACCTGTACAGGTATACAAGTGAGAATCAGTGTGGAATGGGTCCCTGGAAAGCATGCAGCTGGGACTGGTCATTTTGGGAGTCCAGTATTGGCCATGATTTCCCAACTTTATCCACTTTCCACCAAAGGCAGTGGCAATGTTTCTACAAATAGTTTTTATCTGTTTTAGGATGTTGAGGCCCACCTATGTGGATTTTGGATTCTTCTGGTGACGGGTTTTTTTTCCAAAACTTCTTGATTTTCTTATGTAGAGTATAAGTCTGACTTTGTTCTGGCTGCATTGGAGAATGCAAGCGGATTGTTGTTCAGTCAACAGAACATTGAATCATACAAGAAATAGGATGTCATGTAGTTGCCGCTGTTATCAAACTAGATCTGGGTGGCTTGTTGGCTTATATCCCAGAGCCACCTCATTTCTACTTTTCTTTTCTGGAACGAAATTCTAAAAAAGAGTTCTGAAAGCTGAATTCTACATCCACTGTGCCAGAATGTGCATACCATGCCCAAGCACATAAAATGTTTAACATATTTTTAGTCTACATGAGTTTCCAGGACCCCGTACGACCAAATCCTATGCATCAAGATCGTTCTATCTTAGGTCACCTCTGCCCATGTCCTTCTGCAATGTCCACGGCCACGCCACCCAAAATGTCGTGTAACCGCTTGAAACTTGTATCAGAGGAGCTGGAAAGCTGGAAAATGGATTTCCTCAAGGATATCCTACACAGATTGCTTCAAATGCCCTCTGGCTACTCCTTCAGCTCTGATTTTTTTCCGTTATGCTGTGGCCGGAACACCCAAAACAGCATTCTCACATTTTTGGTTCATCACTTGGTGGGAACGAAGGCAAATGGAACCAGTAACAGAGGCAAATTCAGTTAAAAACCGTAAGGAAGAACGTTAGAAGCACCAGTAGCAGACGAGTTCATATTCATATGAATAGACAACCCCAGGAGCTTCTCTATGCAGTATCTCCCCCTCACCCAACACTAGAAATACCATTGATTTGGATTGAGAGCATTCCTGAATTTTCTCATATCTCATCATTGGGGGAAAAAAAATCACCTACACCACCTAGGACAAGGATTATGAAGGCTTTCAAGATGTTCGAAACAAAAGTATGTAATCCTTCGGACAGGTATTGAAAACAGTGTTTGAACTAGCACAAGGGACACCCAAGCTTTACCCAATAACACTTGGGTGCAATTTTTTTTGGATGATTCATTTTGAAAGGGCTCTAGTAGACACTCAATTTGATATGTGCAACAAGAGAAGGAACACTGAACACAAAAGACGGTCTCGCAAGCATGAACAAAGAACACTGTGGATGGCTGGTTTGGTTACACAAAAAAATATGTTCCTCTATTGTTTTGATATTTTCCCTTTTTGAAGAGAAAGAGCTACAAGTTCTGATAGTGGACCCATGCGGCCAACCCCATGCCCTTTGCATATTGTGTGACCCATTGTTTAGGCTTTTTTCTTTTTGTTTCTACGTGTATGTCCACATCAGAATAGAAAGAAGGAATGGAAATGGGCTGCAACTTTCATTCATCTTCCATGTCTCTTGAGGCACTCCATCCCAGCCATCGGCTCGGAGAATCCACCGACACTCCCATGTTTCATTGGAGATGAAATTTGAGAATTAAAAGAATAGAAGAGGATGAAGCATGGAGTTGTGAGAGAAGTATTTCATGTACAGATTCTAGAAAAACACAGCAAAAATCAAAGGGTCTTGGTCCAAGACAGGAAAGGGGCCTGTCATGAGGAAGACAGGATGGGTTTGACAAAACGTCTCATGAATGTGGCTAATTCTGTCCTCGCCACAGATGAAGATGTTCTCATTTCATGCATTCAAGATGTTTCTTCCTTAATCACTTAAACTCCTGTCAAAATTTCAGTGGCTAGCATATTGCCATAGGGAACAGAGGGTAAGCCAGTATGGCTATCTCCCAACACCAGTAGATCAGCCTTCATTTCCGTTCTGGAACGTGGATAACGTGGACATATTTGACAAAGAGCACTGTGGCATGACTCTGATAGAAAATCGTACAGAAAGAAAAGGATGTGTTTTTCTCCACTTTCGGATGAGAAACCCACTAATTTCCCCTCTTTTGTTATATTTTAACAATTTTAATTGTTTTGACAGCATTATATCGACCCTCGACAAGTATCCTGTGGCATGTGCAGGTCACTGGTGAGGCTTAGTACGGAACATGCTTCCATCACGACTAGTTTGGGAACCTCCAGGCTCAACTCTGTGGCTATCCATCTGTGGTAAAAGCCGCATTCTGTGTTTGGTAACACTCCTTCCTGTGGCCCTGCTGCAACTCAGGAGTTTCAGCGGACTCTTCAAGCCAATGGTGTGGATACAGTGCCTCAAGAGACGTGGAAGATGAATGAAATTTGCAGCCCATCCCCATCTCCATTTTTCCTGTGCACTCTGATTCGGATGTGCACAGTACGAAGTTCCCCCAAATAATGGGCCCCCTCCCGTATGCCCTTCATTTTTCTCATTTCCATACATTTTCTTCACCTTCGCACACTACATGCATGGGTGTCGTATACGAGGACTTCATCCCCATTTCTATCATCACAGAAATTACCCTTTTACAGGCCCTCATTTCCAAGTTACTAAGAACAGTGAGAGTATCTCACTCACTGCTGTTAATGCTCTTGTACAATCCTCAGAAAAAACCTGCCTTTTCGGAAGCTCTGCATGAAAGATAAAGAGATCAATTCAGCAAATGCAAGACTTTAAGGTGCCCAGACGTTTTTGGGTAGACCAGTCGGCCATGAAGGCCGCCCCGAGCCCGTAAGAACAGATCACATGCTAAATAGATAAGAATACAGAACGACGCTGAAGTGAAATCTGCAGTAAAATTTCTTGGGGATTTCACTGTGGTGAAGGTCCCAAAGGAACAGCTCCATATGTCCCTCAACCCTACCCTACTCACCTAGTTACTCTTCTTGCACCTTATTCATTAGTAAAATGGGTTCTCTTGATTTGCCGCCCCCCTTCTTTTTAACCTGGTACTTACTTCCAAAAAGTTCCCTTCCTCATATTGATAAACTTTACCATTTCACGGAAGTTCCAACTCCCGCATTTTCAGCCTGCCGCATCCCACTCCCACTTCAAATCTCCAACCATACTTTAACCAAATCCACTGCCGTTTCCACACCACCCCTTCCAACCAAACTCTGAGCCCCTTCAGTATCTCCAATTTACATGCAGCTACAAAACAATTGAACTTATAAAAACCCTTTTAAGAGGTTTCAGCTTCTCCTCACATGCCTAGCTAGGACCAAGATATGAATGTCTTTCTTATCCTCCTCCGCCAGGAATCACTTTTGGGAAGTGGTGCACCTTGGCCCTACCTAGCCACCCTCACCCAAGCATGCTAGCAGGCTAATCATATTAGGAATGAACTGCAAGGTCGAGGTAGCAGCATCACAAGTGGCAAAGCCGCGAAATTACCACCGGCAGGATTTCCTGTGTAGGAAGGAGCTAAATAGGGATGGAGCAAGTTCCGGTAGGGTGATGTGGGATTTTATAAGAATCATTAGAACTAGTTTCTGGGTCGGGAAGAGTTCAAAAATTTGATTTTGTTTTTCTCAAGTGTGCTGCCATTGCAATTAAAGCGGATAAAATTTGATCTTCCACCACCATCAAACCTTGTTGTTTTTTAAATGACTGACGACAGCTTTTGCTTCAAAGACTGGAATGTTTTAGGACAGAAGATCCTGTATTGTGGGATGGGAAAACAGGCATAATTGTATGGTTGGTTCTTAGTCAAAAATAGCTTATTATAGGAAGTTTGCATACGAATGGAAATGGATCATGTAGGCGTGGTAGATGGCCTGCACAAGGAAGAAGAAAGCATCAAGGAGGGCTCTTTATTTGTTGAGGGGGATGAAAATGGGGAGGTAGGAGTGATGAATGCATTGGCATGGAGTGAAGGGAAAGAGGGGAGAGCAGGTGTGCACAAAAAGGGGTGCTGATGGAAATGGAATAGAAACGGAATGACACAATAAAGGAACATTGATTGAATTGAACAGGGAGACAAGCATGAATAGTATCCGAAAGAATGTAAGGAGTGCAAAATTGCACTGTCTATGTATCATATGAAACAGTAGTAACATTGGGATACAGTACAAACCAACTTGCAGCAGGACCATGATTGGAGCCCGTACCCTGCAAGAGAAATGGAAACAAAGAAAGGAGGATCTACAAGGACAAAATAGTTGATGAGTCAGCCAGGAAGGGCCCAAGATCTGTGCAGAACGGCAACGCATTCAAAGGGTCTGCAGAAGAGAATGGATTGGGAAGAGCTCTGGAGAGGAAAGTAAGGTTCATGAGCAATATTGAATCGGAGGGGGATGGAAAACAAATGCGGGGTATGCACGGTCAGGAAAAAAAGACAAGAGGGTCAGGGGAGAGGTCTCCATTCTCTCCACTGGCCCTCCACCTATCTACCCTGGTCTATCTTCTCTATGTCTATGCTGTGGGCCGGGAGACAGGGTTATCCCATGCCTCCCATGCCCAAGGAACCTGGACTAAAAAGGTGACATGAGAACCAATGGGTTGTATTCCGGTGAGCTTTGCGCATTATTCTTTGCACCATTCATCTGGCTCATTTTCTTGAGTTCCAGCTTCCAAGGTTTAGCAAATTGGGCTTTTATGTGAACACAAACAGTGTGCCTTAACCAGATGCGTGATGCAGATCTAATTCAGGGACCTCACACAAATTTCAACAGATTTATGAACAGATTTCTGCACAGAATTGAAGAGGCTTGATAACTGCACCAAAGTTTTGAGACATCAGGACTCTAGCACGTGGTATCAGAGGCGGTGTAATAGATTAAAGTCACCATTATTTCTTTAAGGAATGAACTTCATGCTTCACTCACTGAGCAACACCGCGGACGCCAAACATGGCGTCCTTCATTTGCACCATTTCAAGATCCCTGTCTTTGATGGGGGAGACTACCATGGCTTTGCCTTCAACATGAAACTCATTTTCCTTAATCAAGGATTTTAGGGAGTAGTCTCTGATCTGGCATCTGAAGAAATTGAAGAAATTCTGGCGCCAATAATGAACAGATAAATCAGTGGCAGAGGCAATGTGATCAGGCTTTCTCATTGACTGCCATGCAAGTCACTGAGCATCTGAAATTCATCATCTGAAACCACAAAACCAGCTTGACCCAAGAATTTCATGGAAGGCGCTTAAGCTCCTGTATGATTAGATCAGTGACTAGGAACTTTGCGGGCTACTCAAGGAATTTCACAGAAAAAGAAGATGATGTAATGTGGCTTGCCAATTTGATGTGTCTTGCAAAAGTGATGTGGCTTGCCAAAGCCATACAAACGAGGCTATGGTCAAGGATAACTAGCTGGTACTTCATACTCTCATCCTGATCAGTGATAATAGAAAACAGAGCTTCTTCCATCGCATCCATAGAATCTGACGTGCAGAGGGTCTGGGTCACCTGAAGGAAACCGTATTGCCAACACTCAATGGTACAAGTGTGACAAGAAAGGAAATAATCTCATAGTTTTCTCTCTTCCAAAAAGAATCTCCTCTTAACAACAACACGCACTCCTCATTTCAGTTGCACACAATGTTGAAGTGGTTTCAAAACTGGCCAGTATTGCACCATGTGCTAACACTCTTGAAACGACTTGTAAATATGATTTTGACTCATCAAAGGCATATCAAGACTTAATTCATCAACACCCAGCTGAACGGGAAGAATGATCTCACACTCACAGTCACTACATAACACGAGCAGGGAATTTCTCTTCCAATTGCAACATTGACAGCAAGTCATACTTTTCAGATGAGTATGGAGGACATCTCGTGCTGGAATAAATGGCAGTTTTTTTTCACTTGAAAGTGCTTTCCTTGTTGCATTTTGCATGGATGACAAACTCAGGTTGTACCAGATACATGATCTTCCACATAAACTGGTTCATGGACTACATATATCTTTCAGTGGTTGTACACATTGGTGATGGAAGAATCGTACCAGAAGTTGGATTTAAAACAGTTCGTGTTGGCATTGAAATAGAAGACAAAGTTGCCGTTCTTCTGTTCACCAACTAACTTTACATACCCAAGCTCTCAGCTCACCTTGTGTCTGTTTCCAGACTTAACGAGAAGGGCCTAAAGGCCACTGTTGATACATACAAGAAATGCAGAGTCTTCACCAAGGAAGGCAAGCTGCTCGCTGTTATACAACGCAAGGGACACTTGGAAGGTCTCAACACTCAGGCACCACCACCATCAGAGACATCAAATGGTGATTCAGAAACGGCTTTTGCAGCCAACTGTGCCAGTGGCCTCATTCCAGACTCAAACAACGGCATTTTGACCTGCAGATCTTTGGCACAGAAGGCTGGCACATGTGGGCTAAAACATTCTCAAAATCATTGCAGTAGAATAACAGGTTGATCATCTACCTGATGCTGATCATCTTTGCACCGGCTGCCTCACAAGAAAGCAGATGCAAGAGAGATTCAACAGCTACACCAAACCTCAACATCCCAAAATCTGGAACCTGTTCATATGGATCTTTGCTACATCAAGGAGAGATCACTCCAATCAAAACACTACTCCCTTATTCTTCTTGAAGGCTACAAGCAATTTGTGTGGGTGAATTTCCTTTGCCACAAATCTGATGTGCCAGATTTGATTATCACCTGGATCCGTGAAGTGAAAATTCAAACTGACATGACAGAAAAAACATGCAGATCAGACAATGGCAAATTTTCTAAAGCTACCTTCAAGAATTTTAATTTTAGAAAAGGGATGATCCATAAAAAATCAGTCCCGCTCACTCCCCAACAGAATGGGGAAGTGGAACACATGGACAGGACCCTGCTCAACAAAGCCAGAGCCACGCTGCACACGGCTGGTTTTTCAGCAGGATTCTGGGTTGATGCTATCTCAACAGGTGCTTGCACGGCCAACAGACTGCCTATGAAGAAAATTCCAACCAGCACATCCACACCCTGCAAAGTGTGGACTGGGAACTGGCCATCTTTCAGCTACTTCAAGATCTTTTGCTCCACCACCTACTCCTGGCCCACCCAAGCAGCGCACCAAACTTGGGTCTCATAGCAAGAAGTGTTTCCTCCTTTGCTACGAGTTAAGTGGAAATGCATATAGGCTCTCGGAAAATGAGGCCAAAAAGGTCTCCCACAGTTGAAGCGCCACCTGTGATAAGAGTTTTTAGGATTGATCAATCTCAACAGAACCCCCGGCTCTGACTCCGCTACTCTACATGGATGATACCCTGTTCCCAGATTCTCCAAAAGGTCTCCTTGGATGTAGCCGTTGAAAAGCATGAGGCAGTTCTCCCTCCATTTGTTTCCCTGGAATATTTTCCATCTGCAGATCTAGCCAATCTTCCTCCTCCGCCGCCGCCTCCGCAGCCGAGCCTTCTTGGAATTGTTCATTCTACTACTCTTCCACCTCTTCCACAATGCTCTACCAGAGCCACACCCCGGAACGTGGCCCTTTCTCCATCCAAAATTTCCCTTGTTACTCAGGTGGTTGATCCCACCAGCTACAAGAATTCTTTTTCTGGTTTTGATGTTGCCAGCTGGCCAGCTACTGCACTGGAGGAATCTGAACAGTTCAAAAAACAACAGACCTGGAGTTCGGTTCCTCCCCCGCGCACCTATTTTTGCTTTTGAGTGGGTATTAAAGCAGACGCTCAATATCAATGGTGCACCCTGCAGGTACAAAGCTCGACTTGTGGCTTGGGGCTACAGTCAGATATTTGGTGTCAATGACAGTGACACCTTCTCCCCTGTTGCCAAGTGTTCGTCCATCAGAGTTATCCTTGCGCTGGCAGTTTGGAAACATGGCACACTTATCAAATGGATGTGAATTCTGCCTTTCTCAGTGGCGAAATTTGCAAGACATTCTACATGACGTAGTCGGAGGAGTTCATTGAGTACGGGAGGGGGGGGGGGGGGGGTTGGTTTGCCCCCGCAGTACATCCCTCTACGGCTTGAAGCATGCTTGGGGCAGTGGAACAAGAATGTCCATTAATGTTTTCATTCTCAGGGCATGTTATGTCTACATGCTGATCACTCAGTTTGTTTTTGGAACAGCCGAGATTTCATGGGTGACATCCTCTATGTAGACGAACTCATCTTGTTTGCATATATGACCAGTGGTCTTGCCCGTGAAACTGTGTATCAACAAGTGTATTGGGAAGTGAACAACCTAGTGTACATGGAATGTTTTCCGAAACTGCTACATATCACATAGATCCCACTAAGATTTTAATTCTTTAAAAGGAATGTTCATCTGGGCTTTGGTGACATGCAGTCATGTGGATGTTTTGTGAAAAATTCTTGCGTGCAAAAACAGACTCTTTAATACACTGATCATCAAGCGTGTGCTTATTGGGTGATTAACCATAACTCCTTGTTCAGGCCTTCTCTGCCCATCCTTACCACCTTCAAACAACACTGGGTTTTGAAATGTCTGACATGGGACCGCTCAGTAACTATCTCGGCACTCAGGTGCACCATGATGCTTTGCAACCTGAAGTTTCACTCTCTCAGGGCTCCTACATTCAGCACATGGCTGAGAAATTCAACTTGGGACAGTCCTCTGCTGTAAATATGCCACTGGTTTCCCACCATGGACCCAGAAAGCCCACAAAACCTGATATGCCTTCTGAAACTGCTGGCACCAAACTCCACCCAAGCATGGTTGAGCCCCTGATGAATTCTTCATTGGGTACAAGGCCTTGTTTAAGCTACGCTGTGAGAATCATCAGCCAGGGGTGCACAGCCCCAACAAAAGATCATATCATCACAGAAAAAAAGATGCATCCGGTATCTGCAAGGAACCTCCACCATGGCTATCCAATGTATGAAGACCACAGGACCACTACTTACTGGATTCTGTGGCGTGGATCTCTCTGGAGACCAGACCTCCAGCCGCTCCACTTTTGGGCTATGTATTAAAAACAAATGGAAGACCAGTGTCCTGGAAACCCAAGCAACAATTAGTTGTCGCTTTATCATCAACAGAGGCTGAATATACATATATCCCAGTCAAAGGGCACATGAGAGGCCCTATGGCTCAGAGTGATGCTTGGAGAACTTGGCTTTGGTTAGCTGGGGCCAACGTCCATCTAATGTGACAATCAAAGTTCCATAGCACTAGGTGATAACCCTGTGCTGCACGATCACACAAAACATGTGAAACAGAATTCTCATTACGTATGTGATGCTGTATCTGAAGGAGAAGCTCACATGATCTACATGAAACACAAAAATGAGGAGGCCGATATCTTCACAAAGGCACTGGATACAAAGCAGCACATTGCACTCTGCCAAAGAATGGGGATTCAACCTATGTGAAAGCCACAAAATGCCTCCTGCTCTTCACTCCTTGCTCTTACTAGTTGCTTCATTGATATGTTGTTTTACTGACCTACGACGAGCGTGAGTTTGAGAAGAGCATGGCACGTCTATAAGTAAGACCATGGCAAGAGTGAGAGGAAAGGCACAGGTCCAAATGCACCACTCCCTCACTCCTTCCTTCTTTCCCTTCTCTCTTCTTGCCTCTTCTGACTGTACTTTTCAGCTTATGCTCTCTCCTGGTTATATGAGCGAGAGAAGCACTGATACCCAAGCGTATTGCTCTATGTGAGGATAGAAGTAGTTGCAGACTCATTGAAACATCTCGATGTTTTGAACGTTGGTGGTTGTTGACCAATGAGCGACTGCCTCTATTCTGTTTGGGTCCATGGTGATTTTTCCGCTGCCGATAATGTAGCCCAAAAACATGATTGGACGTTGACCAAAGTCGCACTTCCAGATTGTTTCATAGAATTTCTGTTTTTGTAAAATCCCGATAACCTTTTCGACTTGTCCATGGTGTTCCTCCAGATGCGACTGCACACCAGGATGTCATCGAGATGTACGACGGCAAAATCATAAGGAAAGGGCTGAAGAGTGCTGTTTATGGCCACCATACCGGACTACCCGGTACATTTTCACATACCCTACTACCGCCTTAATGAGTACCCATGAGTAATTAATTACTCATGGGTTCGACCCTGGTACATTATTAGGTTCATGCTGACTAGACAGTGTGCGGAAATTTGTTGGTGTTGTGTGTGTGAATTTGAGTGAGGTCAATATCCCTTGGGTTTCCTGTTCGAGTTTCTGTGTGGGCAAAAAGAGGTCGTGCAGTGCTTCGGATTGCCAACTTTGGCCGCGCAGGCCGTGTTGCTAATCAAGTTGACGCCAACCACTTGGGGAGGAGTGGGGGTGGAGGGGGGTGTTTTGAGGGGAGACGGGGGGGGGGGGGGGGGGGGGGGGGGGG
>SZWC01000239.1:361548-401425 GCA_023375785.1 Penium margaritaceum | reverse complement strand
GGGGGGGGGGGGGGGGGGGGGGGGGGGGGGGACTGCGAGATAGAAATAACACATCAGAAAACTGTCAAAGAACACAACTGAAGTGGAAACCTCCTGATGCTCTGAGTCATATGGCAGGATGGAATCTGCAAGGAATTGGCCGCAAGCAACACTATGCTGGAGAGCCATGAATTGCATCTCCTGACTGAAAATGTTGTCGTAGCCGCAATTGCTCCATGTCGCCTTGATGGTGTCCTGCATGCCTCGTAGTCGCAGCCATGATTTGACCATCCACTCTAACAGGTTTTGTTTCATCTTCTTGAGTGGGAATCTCATTTGTGAGTTTTCTCGCGATTCCAATGTCATCCACTGAGAGAACTTCTCAGTGACGTAGGAATTGAATGGCCGTTGTAGCCTGACATCCGCCGGTTGCACTTTTGAGGTGGACCGGTGGGTTTGTATACAGGGATGATGTAGGGGAAATTCTCCTTGAGCCACAAGTGTTTACTTGCGCTGCACTGTGGTTCCAATGCATCCAACAACACGATGCACTTCTCCATCCTGGCAAACTTGCCAAGGCTGTCACAACGTTTTTTGTACCAAGGATGGAGCACGTGACGGAACCAATCGCATGTCGTGAGCTCACTTGCCCAATGGTTGTGGGTCTGTGTAAGGTGCCAGCCATGCTTGTGCACATTTTCTGCCGGGCCGCCTGTGGGTTGTTTTCATCCCGGCGTAGATGACCTGTCAGGACAATAGGGACAAGTTAGAGTTGGTGCAATGTTGCAAAAGCAAAGTAAAGCATGCTTGGGAGTGCGAAAACGCAAACCACACCTGCATTGGAAGGAGTTCTCCGTCCATGGCTGAAGCAATGACGGCTGTGATCTGACGCTAGTCATCGGCGCCGACAATTGTGACGTCCTTGAGATTGGGACACCGATGGAACGGAGGCGTTCAAGTTCAGCAATGGCTTCGTTGATGACCTCCGGGTGGCGGTTGCGGAAGCCGCGTCACCCTCGCATTTCCGGCGGCAGTGCAGCATCAGGAGCACCATCTGGGAGAGGTTCAACAGGAGCTTTGTGCACAGCTTGGAGGATGTATTCATGGGGAATCTTTGTGCCACACACGTTCCAGCCATAAACTGTGGTTGCCGCCAACATGTCATACAGGCACACACCGCCGGGGCCCCGCAAAACATGTTACAAATGCTTGATGGCAGCATTGATAGTGCCACACTTTTGAACGGCCTCATTTATGCAAGGGAAATGACCTCGGCCCACCCAGTTGGTGTAGCCACCTCGCTTCACCGTTGCGCTTTGCGATGCTGTGGTGGTACTTTCTTGGCTCCGTGGGTCAGAGTTGCTAGCAGTGGGTGATGATGCGGGGAGATTGCAAGCAACACCAAGGACTTCAGCATGCATTGGTTGCTTGCGCGGGCGGCCTACTTTGCGCTTCAAAACTGGGATGCGTGGTGGAAGGCGCGTGACTTCGTGTCCAATGTGGACAAACCGTTCCTCACGTGAGCAACTTCCAAAGTAGGCAGTGATGAAATTGGCAGGAGCGCCACTACACACAAATTTGGGCATTTGAATTTGGCCCGGAGGAAATCCGCCGGGGTTGGCAATGACGGGGTCCTGAACGGGACTCGTACGAATTTTCAAAAAGAAAAAAGGCTGACCTCATATAGCCATTGTGACATAATTTGACCCTGGTTTCTCGAAATAAACCAAGAAAAAAACCCTTCTAAAATGATTATACGAACTTAGATGGTAGTACGGTAAATAAATTCAATAGTATGCTGAGCCCGTGCAGAAATTGCTCCTGTCTGGTTTGGTAATGGTGGGGAATCTGCCCAGACTGAAGTTTGAGGTTTTGCAGACGAGATCCATTCCGGATCGGTTTTTCCATTCCAACATCGCCACTGTCTTGCAAGAACTGAAGTGCTCAAGCGACCAAGCAGTTGACAGCGATGTGTTCTTTTCCAAGGTGTGGTGCGGAGCTGGATATTTTGAATTCACACGGTTCGTCATGGCAATATCGTTCAATGCCATGTACTCCATGCACACACGCATCTTGTCAGTTTTTTCTGACAAAAATTACACATGTGGAAAATGGACACATGGATGCCCTGATGAACCCTTGATTGAGTCTCTCGTGTATCATTTGTTTAAACTTGTTCAGCTTGGGGTTCCTCATCTGATAGGTCCCCTTGACCGTCATTCTACTCCCAAATTCAGGTATACCTCATGGTTGAGGCTTTGTTGCGGGCGTAACTCTCAAGGCATTTTTTTGGGAAGAACCCAATGTAAATCCTCAAAGAGTGATGCAAACTGTTCCAGAACTGCTTCTCTCAGTGGTCGAGGTTGATGAGACTGATGTTGTCATGTTCCCTGTTGCGATCACCTCTTCTTCCACTTGTTCCATGAGGACTAGAAACATGTGCTCTCTGGAACACAGGTACCGCGTTGCCACTTCTGGAGATATCAGCTATGTGCGTCAGTTTGCGGCTGCTACAACTCCCTTTACTACTCCCTCCTCAGCTGCATCCTGTAAACACAGCTGCATCGTGGGTTGTTTGATCAGAGGCAAAATTCTTTTCCTGCAATTCATTTTCACATAGACTACGCCGCTGCTCAAGTTTACTTGTGGATTGTTTTGATATAGGAGATATCCCCCAAAGATGATTTTGTGGTTGCTCATTAAGTAAGCTCTTGTAACCATTTCTTTTTGCTGAAATTTGATTTGCAGCTGGTGTCGTTTGCAAATTCGTCGGATACGCAGTTGTCCATCGACACTCTTTCCTTCAAACACTCTCAGCTCGGCTTACAAACCCAGGCTCCAAACCATGTTGTTTCTAACAAAGATGTAAGAAGCTCCTCCGTGCAGTAGTGAATTTATCGTTCTGTGACTTCTACAACCCTTTGGTTGTACTTGTAGAATTATCACCAATCATTTGAATTCACACCCATTGTTGAAATTGATGATCTCAAGAACCCTGGTCTGTAGCACTGAGAGCTATTCATATGGGGGACAAGCAGGCACAAACGCTTCCAAACATATAGGAGGTTTGTTGTCTGCTCATTCCCTCTGCCATTTCCCGACTCCTCACTTCTTTTTTCTACATCTTCTCCTCCTATTTGGCCTACTGCTACTGTTTTTGACAGTCGCAAAATGTGACTGGCTTCCTGAAAGTCTAGCATAGCCATTGATTACATTGAACCAAAGGAATCATTATCCATCCGAGACGAGGTTTCTGTTGACTTCAATTCTCTGCTGCCAAAATATGGATTGTGGCCTTCAGATTGCCAGCTATTGGATTTGTGTATCCAAGTATTGTATTCAGTACTATTGATTCAGTCACCTGCTGCAATAATTCACAAAAGATCATATCAGATTCCAAATACTGTGATTTTCCAAAAAATGTCATTCTTGGGGTCATTTTCTAAGTGGAAACAAAGTTCTTCAGGGGTGACGTCACTGTCGGTGATGATCTTTTTAAACACCTTATGTACTCCACCACGTTGCACTGCTGACACAAGCAACAAAGCTTGTATTGTGTGACGTAATATTGCAAGAGGTTGCTTTGAGAAACTCCGTTGAGAAGTTGGGATTTATAGAACATCAAAGCGTGGTTTCATAAAAGTCCAGCACTGTCAAGAGGTGGACCAAGCAATATCAAAACATCAATACAGTTCTTGATAGTTCTGTTGAACCTTCTGGAAAGTGGTCAAACTTTTCAGAACCTTCTGGAATGGAACACCAGAATTCAGGGCAGGTGGCCAAAATGCCGTTGGCCAGTCCGGATAAAAAAACCTGAGGTTGGCACATGGTGGGCCACGAGTCTAATGACAAAATACCTACAAACAGAGTCTTGGGACTCGTGTATGTCAGCTACGTAACATTATGTTACACCTAGCAAAACATAGATGGTAAAAAACTATTATTTTCAGAACAAAACACAAGTTCAAGAACCGTAGAAGTTGGGATTTTTGTAGTTGGCAGTTAGATTTCATCAATGAGAATTTTTGGAACTACTGAGCGTAAAAGCAAAATATTGGAAACACAAATGAGGAATACCTGGGGTCTTGAGCACTTGAGCCACATGTAGGATGCTGCCTTTGAGTTGCTGCTTCAAGAAACTCCACCAAGAAGCCGTGCAGATTTGAGATAAAGTTAGTGCTTCAAGCAAAGTCTATGTAATTCATGTAGTGAGATTCAAGAGGGTAACTTCCTGAAATTAGAGCTTCAATAATATCTCACCAAACAAAAAGTTATAAAAAATCAACTAGGTTTCTTCCTAAGTACTATCTGTTTCTTCCCCTGCTTCCTGCTGCTAGTTTCTTTATAGAAATCTAAGTCTCACCTCTCCATTTTTTACTTCTCCCCCCAGGTCTGCGACTCCTTTGTCTCTGGTATTGAATCCTTGAGGGACTGCGCAATCTTCACGCTTCCTTGCTTGCCTCTTTTCTGCATCCCTCTGCAGGCGTCTGGACCGGATCTTTGATTGATTCGATTGAGCTGTCAGACGGACAGTCCTTGCCACTCATTATCTTCCTTGCTCCTTGCTATGCTCCGGCCAAAACGTTTGCGCCTCTCCCACTGATTGTGAAAAACCCTTTGCAACGTGCGGGATCCATTCAATCATTCTCATGAAGTGTCCTTGGCAAGTTGCGGACAAAGGAGGGAACCCATGGTTGTACACAAGACCTTGAGAGACCAGAAACATATGGGCTAAAAAAAACAGAAGGCTGGGGGAGAGGCTGGCCACCTATCTCCCAAAATAAACTCCCTTTTCTCCTCTATTTTTTTTTAAAGCTAGACACAATGAATACATATTTAATTCATGAATTCAATGAATTCAAACATTCCTCCCTGTATGTGTCCATGTGTCCTGAGATAAAAAAATGATGACTTGACGAGTGCAGTGGCATAGAGGAGACATAACAGATAATGAGAGAAGGGGAAGAGACAA
Organism: Penium margaritaceum; assembly: GCA_023375785.1. Classification (NCBI taxonomy): domain Eukaryota; kingdom Viridiplantae; phylum Streptophyta; class Zygnematophyceae; order Desmidiales; family Peniaceae; genus Penium; species Penium margaritaceum. The sequence goes on along the minus strand of SZWC01000239.1, from coordinate 396,474 downwards.
GGCAACCACTACGATGACAGGTAACAGTAACTGGGAAGAATAGGGTTTAGGAAAAGGTAGAGAATGTTGGGAACAGAACTTTACTTTACCCCCATATGAGTGTAAACACCGTTCTTACTGTGTGATTTCATTTTGTGGTAAGGAGTGCATGAGGGGAGGAGAAAAAAGAGGGGAGAGAGAGGGGGGAAAGAGGTTACTAGTCATCACATATACTCCTAGGTTCTCACAGTCATCGGGACTGGTGTCTCAGATCCTGTGACATGAAAAACCTCATCCTGGCATTGCTCATGTCCTCAACATGCTGTTAGGGCAGGCGTGTCAGGCCACTGATCTCACGAGGAGAAATGAAAAAGAACAAAGGAAAAAGGAGGGAATTCTGCTTTTCTTCCAAGGTATCTGTGAAGATTTCAGCCACCTGTTGCTGAGTAGGAATATACTCCATCTTGAGTTCTCCCTTGGCTGCAGCATCTCTGATGCAGTGACATTGCCATTTGACATGCTTGGTTCTGCCGTGGAGCACTGGGTCCTTTGACAGAGATATGGCTCCTTGGTTTTCACACAAGATAGGATTGGGATTTTGCTGTTTTAAACCCAGTTTTCCAGGAAGCATCCTAATCCAGACACCTCCTCTGGTGCATTCTGAATCTGAGATGTACTCAGCCGGAGTGGAGGAATATGCAACAACTGACTGTTTCTTGGCTATCAAGCTGACAGGACCACCATGCAATTGGAAGGTGTAACCAGAGGTCAATTTTCTGGTTTTTTTGGTCAAAACAGAGGTCAGCGTTATAGTACCAAACCAAGAGAGGGCCCTCTGTCTGTTTTTGGGTAACAAATAGCAACTGTGGAAGTGATTCTTAGATACCGGATGCAGTGTTTGGCTGCCACAATGTTGTCTTTTTTTGGGTTTTTGTAGCGCTGACTGAGAATGAAAACCACACAAGACAGGCCAAGTTCTGTATCAACAGGCACATACATGAGGGAGCCGGCCATGCTGGGATAGAATTTGGCATACACTGGACACAGGAGGACTGATTGTTTCAAGGGTGAAATAGCTCATATACCCATAAAACGCAAAGTGTGACTCTCATCCGCCCGTCGTTTGGAAGAAAAGCAACGATCCGCCCGTGGCTTGGAAGAAAAGCAACCATCCGCCCACCTTGCGTTACAAAAGCAACCATCCGCCCAGCCTCCGCAACAAAATCAACCAGCCGCCCACCCCTTTTTTCATGCTGGACCACAGCATGTGTTTTGGACCTGACATGGAAAAAAGTGCAATGGTACATTCGTCTGAGACATAGTGAATGACAAAAATCATGTCAGGCATCAATGCTACGTGGTATGTGGCGGGAACATGACATTTTTTTTAGCGTTTCTGGGTTCCTCAGGTATTTTCTACGTAACGTTGGCATGTGCGTTATTTTATGTACGCCATTGTCATGTACATTATTTTCTGTGCGACATTGGCATATGCATTATTTTTTGTGTGGCGTTGTCATATGCGTTATTTTTTTTGCGACATTGGTATATCAGCTATATAGTTCCGAAAACTGGGTATATCGTGACCGAACCCTTGTTTCAAACTTCATCATTTTTGAGTGCTCTGCTGAACTTGCATCCCCAAGTAAGATAGATATTCATTGTAACTCACGTCAAAAGTAACTGAGAGCTGTTGTTTCAATTTGAATACATCAGGAAGGGAGATTCCAAAGAAGATCAGGTCATCTGCATAAAGAATGAGTCCAATGGTGGAGGTGTGGCTAACCTCAACATAGACATAGTGATCAGAGTGATGTCTTTCCAGCTGCTGGGACAGGGAGTGTTCATGAACCTTCTTGTTCCAATGCCTGTAAGCTTTCTTGAGGCCTTAGGGATTTTTCTGCAGAAATCAAACATGCTCTTCCCCCCTTCCCTGAATTAATCTCTCTGGCCGTGTCAAGCAAACAAATCTGTCCAGATCAGCATGGAGAAGGGCTGACTTGATGTACATATGATGGAAATGCCATGATTCTCCTGCAGCTAGAGCCAGAACAGTGTGGATTGAAGAAGTTTTTGCCACTGGTGAAAATTTTTGACAGTATTTTACTCCCCACTTTTGGCTACAGCCCGTTGAAACAAGCCTTGTGTTTCTTGAAATTTTCATCTTTTCCAAAGCTGTCCCTGAACAGCCACTCGCATGTTAATACTGGTGTGTCAGAAAGAAGAGGAACCAGAGGCCAAGTGAACTGCTTTTAACAATTCCTGTTGCTACCAGAACCCAATGTGGGAGAAAACCAGCATTCCCCATAGTTAGTAAAAAAGCATTTCTGATCGTGGAAGAGGGTATCAGCTCTTGATGGTTATACAGTTCAATGCTTGGCACTCTATGCACATTGACACTTCACCATTCTCCTTCTTGGCAGAAAGTATCAGAGCTCTCCAGAGTGATGCTCATGGGAAATTAGAACCCTGTCCGATCCTCCCGTCTGCTTAAGCTTGAGCTTGGTCAACTTGTGGTCACTCATCCCATAGGTCCTTATGACCATCAGCCTGTTTCCCAGCCTCAGCTTGATCTGGCAGTTGAATTTGCATCACGGAGCTATTATTTGGGGCTGTTTGATGAGAAAGACCCCTTGCAAATCCTCAATGATTAATGCAAACTCGAATGTTACATCTGCATAACATGCTGGTTTGCAGGTTGATGAGTCTCTGTCTATTTGGTTGCATCAGCTGCCAAACATTTCCTTGGTTCCATGTGGATGTACCACGCATGAGCTCCTTGTCAAAGATGACTCTTGGCCACATCAAGTGAGGTGGGTGTTCTACATTGTCATATCACTTTTGCTGAAAAGGCCTTTGTTTCTGCCTCCTTTGATGCTGCTTCAAAATTTCACTGCATCGTGGATTTCTCAGTCACTGGCAGGTGTAATTTTTTTTGCCATTAATGCTGACGTAGAGTGTTCTGCTGTCCAAGCTCACTTGCGGATTGTGTAAGTACAATCAATAACACCAAAGGATTTTGTTGTGGCTGATTGAGCAATTTGTCTACACGATGCATGCTGCAATTCCCCATTTGCAGTTGCATTTGTTCATGCATTTGACAAACTACTGTCTTTTGTCAACATTTTTCATCCAAAAATCCCTTTTCTGGTCTTTGAACCCAGGTTTTGAACCATTTGATTGCTGATAAACGCATGGGATCCCTCCTAATTCAGAAGCATAAGTAGCATTTAGCGATTCTGGAAGTCTCTCAGTTGCACCCATAGCATTACTGCATCATAAAAAATTTCAATGAGAGGAACCCTTGTGTGCTGTGTTGTGAGCCATTTAAGAATGCAATCAATTGGCACATGTTTCCCTGACCAGACAGGAGCCAGCTGTCTACTCTTTTGCTCTGAATTCTCCTGAATCCTCAGATTTGTTTTTGCACATCTCCCCATCTCCCAAGTATTTTGGCCCACATCTGTTACTTTAGACACTCACACAGAATTTTGCCCAATGTTTTGTAAGTCCAGAAAAACTGCTTTCCTTTTCATTGGCAGAATCAAACCCATGGGAGCGGAGTTCTACACCACTATGATTTCTTGCCTCCACAATACGAATGGTGACCTTGTGGTTGCCACCTGTTGTAATCCTGCACCCAAACATTGTTTGGTGAAATAGCTCAGATACCCATAAAACACAAAGTGTGACTCTCATCCGCCCATCTTTCGGAAGGAAAGTAACGATCCGCCCGTGGTTTGGAAGAAAAGCAACCATCCGTCCACCATACGCTACAAAAGCAACCATCCGCCCAGTCTCCGCAACAAAATCAACCAGCCGCCCACCCTTTTCTTCATGCTAGATCACGGCATGTGTTTTGGACCTGACATGGAAAAAAGCATGATGGTGCATCCGTCTGAGACCTAGTGAATGACAGAAATCATGTCATGCATCAATGCTACATGGTATGTGGCAAGAACATGATGTTTTTTTAGCGTTTCTGGGTTCCTTAGGTGTTTTCTGTGTAACGTTGGCATATGCATTGTTTTATGTACGGCATTGTCATACGAGTCATTTTCAGAACGACATTGGCATATGAGTTATTTTTTGTGCGGCATTGTCATATGCGTTATTTTTTTTTGCAACATTGGCATATCAGCTATATAGTCCCAAAAACTGGGTATACCGTGACCGAACCCAACTTTGTTTTCAGTGCTTTCAAGCATTTAACTGTACAGATCATTCATGGAAGGTCATCCTGAATTCTAAATATTTCTATCTCTTGTGATGTGTCGCGCTCGAGGTCATTTTTCTAGTGAAAAGAAGAAATCATTGGGATGGATGTAACTGCTGCTAATGATTTTTTGGGAACGCCATAGGTACTCTGCCGCATTGGAGCTTGTTCTGTTCATGCGAGAATTGAACACACAAAGTTATCCCCGCTTTTGGGTGGAAGCAGTGAAGCTTCCCATGGAAGATTGATCATTTCAAGAGATAGATCGCTTGCTGTCAACGATAAGAGAGCAGTCACGTGAGCCGTTGATTTGGCTCCACCAGCCTCTTTCTGCTTGTGGATGTCCTCTAAGTAGAACCAAGGATTCAGAGTTGTGCAACCCAAAAGTGAGGCCGTGATTTTGATCTTACTTTGGTCGTTGTTGACCCTAGCCGTGGTGATGTATACCCCCATTTTTGTCAGCTACATCCAAACAGTTGGTTGTTTTGAATTGAATTTGCAGGATAAAAGAGCTTGGAGACTGCCGGTCGGATTTGAAGTTCACTCAAGATTTGGTGTCTTCTTGCTGTGAGCACTGCTTCCCCCGTGTGCATTCTGTAGCTCTTCCATCACCATAAAGAGTTGTTGAAGTAGCTGGTTATTGCGGCTCTCCAGTCCCAAAAACGTCTAGGTCACCATCAACATAATACCGCATGACTGTGCCTCCTCCCGTTGCACCAGGTGTCACCCCAACAGGTATTAGTGAGTTATGGTTAATCACCTTAAATTCATACACTCACCAATTGGTGTATCAAAAAGTGTATTCCTGCAAACATTTCTCAGAAATCACCAACATTAATTCATGTCAGTAGAGCCCAAACACAATTTCCCCATGTAAGGTGTCAAGTATAATGGATTGCATGTCCTACATAATAGTTTTTGTTAGATGTCCACGTTCACTGATATGTTCACTTCCCAATACACTTTTTGATGCGCCGTTTCAGGGGTGAGGTGATTGGTCATGTATGTTGTTTCCTTCTTTCTCCTTTGTTGTCACAACATTTACAATGTTCTGGGCGATGGAGATGTGGGGAGGATTTATGTGAGGTTTTCATGTACGAGTGAATCCATTGGCTGCCCCTCCAGCACCATTGCACTTTGATACCAAGTGTTCTGCCGCACGGAATGTAGGTGGTGAGGTGAGAATGTAGGACATTTGAGTGGTCTGAAGTAAGCGTTAAGTGTACTTCAATAATGTGTCGGAATGCCGATATCATACATACAAGGGGGAAAACAAGAGTGAGACATACTTGGGGTCTTGGGCGGTCAAGTGTAGCAATGGTTGCAGCGCTGTGTTGTGGTTGGCTCCTCTGACAAAATCCATTGAGAATCCTTAGGCACTTCTCTTTAAGAGTCTAGAACCATAAAGAAGTCGCCTTAAAAGTGTCAAAGGACCGATATACTTATTGGAAGTTCTGGTGACATTTCTAGAAAGTGGTTGAACCTGTTAGAACCTTCTTGAGCGGATCACAAGAGTTTGGGGCAGCTGGCCAAAATTCTCTTGGCTGGTCAGCAGGAAAATCTGGAGATCTTTGTGTGGAAGTGCATGTGCAGGCAGAAATTCATGAATGTACCTCAGGGATGTACCAACCATATGGTGACAAGTGTGATGGTCACTATCAGATTACAGATTGAGGTTAAGACTTGGCGACTTAGGTCTGAAGGGGCAATATGACAATGAATTTGGAAAGTAGGGGAAGAAACTAAACCTGAAAGATTGGGATGAGAGAAAAATGAATGTAGGAATGGGGGAACTTTGGCTATGGGCAAACAAAACCAGGGATAACTTGAAAAGCAATCCTTTTCTGATGGGCCCCTGTCTGAACCGACCGAGTGGGGGGGGGGGGGGGGGGGGGGGGGGGAGTACGTGTTCACCAGAGAAAACCCGGTGTTGATGGAAACTGGGGCAGCCCTCAGGGAGGTGATCAGGCTCACCAAGAGCCGCCTAGGCAGGACCAACTGTTTGTGAGAGGGAGTTCAGGTTGCACAGACATAAATTACGGAAGCGAATGCAGGTTTGCAACGAACGCAAATGTTAGAATCGACTCTTGAGTAACACATGACATTAGCATAGCTTTCTAGCAAGCCTAAGTACGTCTCATTTGGCACATGGAGGTGGAATAACCACTCTGTCAAAGTTCACCTCCTAGCACACTCCTAGCCTAGCGGAATGAGCGGCAGTCACACTCTCACACAAGAGAATTACCATTCCTGCCATGTGCACAACCAGTAATCTTGGTGGGGACCTTCCTTGAAGCTCCCTGAAGGTCCTCTTGCTGCCTTTCTACCTTGAAGGCCGCTCCAAACATCCCTGGCAAATGATTGTGGCCATCATTGGTGCTGGTAGTGCAGGAGCCGTCACTTGAACCGGACCCATTGTCACCAAACCTTGAAAATCCATATCTCCCTCAAACAGACTCCTAACCGAGTTGCGTAAAGTGCTACAAAACCAGAAAAACATCCTCTATTCACTGTTGTGACCTGATTATTTTTATCGAGCAACCCACTTTGGTCACTTTTGTTTTGCACCCCATATCCAACATTCTCCCACTTTGCGAGAATAAAAACCACACAAGTCCACACTGTCCCCTCAGCTGCTGAAAGCGGTACGCTGCCAGCGGATTATTCAGGAAGTCTGCCAGCATCATGCTTGAAGGGCAGAACTTGATCTGCACCACCTGCTTCACCACGAGTTCGCGGATAAAGTGATCTCGCAGGTCAATGTGCTTGGTGCCGGCGTGAAACTCTGCATTCTTGGTCAAAGCAATGGCGCTCATGTTGTCATAGTAGATTGTAGTCGCTGTGGTCTGCTGCTGTCCAAGGCTTGCCAACAGCTCACGCAGCCACAAGGCTTCCTTTGCTGCTTCACTCAAGGCGATGTACTCAGCTTCGGTGGAGGAGAGGGCGACGCAATCTTGCTTCTTGCTCCTCCAACTGATTGCACCTTCCCCGAGTACAAACACAAACCCACTGGTCGACCTCCTTGTGTCCAGGTCACCTCCCCAATCTGCATCGTTGTAGCCAATGAGGATGGGGCTCTTGTTTCCCTTGAAGGTGAGGCAAAGGCTTCTGCAGCTGTCAAGGTAGCGCAGCACGCGCTTGACCGCCTCCCAATGCGGCACGCCCGGATTCGCGCAAAACTTGCTGAGTACTCCCACTGCTTGGCTGATGTCGAGGTGCGTGCGGACTGCTGCTTGGTACGGCACTGCTTCCATGCGGCTGCTCTCTTGAATGCTGCGGGGAGTCTGATTCATGCTCAGCTTCGCTCCCACTTTGAGTGGTATTGCGGCCTTGCGCGCTCCTGCCATGTTGAAGCGCTTGATGAAGTTGCTCACGTACGTGCTCTCCAACAACTCCAAAGTCAGCTGCTGCCAGTTGCGCTTGACCTGAAGGCCAAGGTAGTAGCTGAGCTCTCCCATGTCTTTCATGTGGAACCTGGCAGCAAGGGACTGCTTCACATCGTCCAAAAGAGACTTGGAGTCAGATGCAATGAGTAGATCATCAACATAGAGCAAGATGATGACCTGGATCGCCTCTTGCGTGCACCCATAGACTGCATGGTCAGCTTCACTGCGTACAAAGCCAAGGCCAGCCAGCTGCTCATCCATCTTGTGGTACCATGCTCGCGGGGCTTGCTTCAGGCCGTAGGGGGCCTTCACAAGCTTGAACACCAAATCCTCCTTTCCCTCCACCAGATACCCTTCCGGCTGCTCCATGTATACATCCTCCTCGAGGTCACCATTTAGAAATGCACAAGTCACATCCATTTGGTGCACCTCCCAGGCCATAGCAGCAGCAAGAGCGAGGGTGGCTCGGATAGATGGGAACTTTGCGACAGGTGCAAATGTCTTATTGTAATCCACACCCTTAGCCTGTGTATACCCCTTTGCAACCAACTGTGTTCTGTACATGAGCACCTTACCATCCGCACCACGCTTGTGCCTGAAGATCCACCGGCACCCCATCACTCGAGGGTCCAGGTGCCGTTCTTCATGAGCGCACCATACTCCTCGTCTGCTGTAGCACGCCAATCTGCCACCTTGGCGCTGCGCATGGCTTCAGCAAATGTGGCTGGGTCATCGGTGATTGTGAGGAAGAGAAGCTCAAGGTCAGACGATTCCGTTAGTGGTGGAATGGTGCACAGGTTCACCAGCTCCTCCTGCGGCCTCTGTTTGCTTGCGAGGCGCTCAGATTGCCTCAGCAGCTCCCCAATGTCCTTTGCACCTTTATTGATGCGTGCGAATTGTCATGGTAGCTGCTGTATGTTGCTTTGTTGCTCCTCCTCATCAGATTCGGCTGCTGGTTCCTTCTCCTTCTCAGCTCCCTCCACCTCTTTGTTGATGCCGCTGTCACCGCCATCTTCCGCACCATCCTCTTCTGCTACCGGAACTTCTCCCACATCAGGTACAAGTGTGGGAGCAGGTGGAACTGCACACATAGGGCTCCAAGTCTAGCCCTTCACATCCTCTTGAAAGACCACATCACGGCTGCGGATGATCTTACGGGAGCAAGGTTCTAGAGGCGGTATCCCATGGTGTCGTAGCCAAGGAAGGCTGCTTTCACTGACTTTGTGTCTAGCTTGTTACGGCTGCCGGTAGGCACATGCAAAAATGTGCCACACCCAAAGTCTTTCTGGTGCATCACTGTTGGCCGCCGTCCCGTCCACGTCTCCTCCAGTGTCATCAGCTGCACAGCGTGTGTGGGACTCCGGTTTTTCAGGTACATGGCAGTGTTGACCGCTTCCACCCAGAAGGTTGGTGGGAGCTCCGCGTCTTGGAGCATGGTACGAACACGCTCCATGAATGTGTGGTTCACGCGTTCAGCCACGTCGTTCAGGTGCGCTGTTCCAGGTGGGGTGACCTCGTGCTTGATCCCGTGACGCTTGAGGAAGGTGCAAAAGTTGTTGGAGAGGTACTCTCCTCCACCATCGGTGCGAAGCACCTTCAACCGCCTGCCAATCTCATTCTGAGCACCAGCAATCCACACCTTGAAAGCATCAAAGCACTCATCCTTGCCCGCCAAGAAGGACACCCACGTCTTCCTCGACTTCTCATCAATGAACGTGACAAAGTACAACTTGCCGGACAGGGACTGTGATGGAAGAGCACTGCACAAATCAGAGTGAACAAGTGAGAGAAGCTCAGCCGCCCCCTTCCCTTCCCCCGTGAAAGAAGCGCAGGCTTGCTTCCCTTCAATGCAGCTCTCACAAGCCGATGCACCAAGCTGCTTCACCCCCTTGAGCTCCAGGCCATGGACCATCTGCTGCATGGAGATGATGGCGCCAAAGCCCAGGTGACCGAGCCAGCGGTGCCACAGGCCGATATCGTGTTCTCCCTCTCTCGCCACCAACGCTGAGTTGGCTTCCTTCTCCTACAGCACGTAGAGGCGGTAAACACCGCTCTTGTTTGCCTTTGCAAGCACATGGCCTGCACGGGCAGAGACGGTGCAGCTACCATTCTCAAAACAAACATGCATGCCTTCGGAGATGAGAGATGAGACAGAGAGGAGGTTAGCTGCCAACCCCGGAACATGGAGCATCCCCTTCACACAACGTTCCACGTGCTTACCCTCAATGGATGCAAAAAATACAGTCTCGGCCTCCCCAACCGCAATTTCCACATGATTGTCCCCCATGTATACTGACGAGGCTCAATGGCGGTGTAGGCAACGAACCACTCCAAGCGACACGTCATATGCCGCGTGGCTCCCGAGTCGATGATCCAAAACAAGGCGGTAGTGTCAGAGACGTGCTGGACCCGGATGGTGGTCACAAGTCTACTCTCCCAATCTGCTGCGTTTGTGGAAGCGTCGCAATGCTTTCTCGCTCCCACTCCATCAGCAAGGTCCGCCTTCTTCTTCCGGCATTTGCGCATCCAATGGCCTAGCTTCTTGCAGTAGTGGCAGTTCCCCTTCTTTGTCCCTGTCAGAAACCAGGGTGCGGTTCCAACGTGGCCCGACGCGTCTTCCATGCTCACCACTATGTTTTCTGCGGGTGGTTCTGAGTCTAAGCATGAGCTTTCTTCTCGCCTCAGGCTATGTTTCTGGCAGTTGAAGACAAGTGTGGGACAGTCACTTTTACGAAGGGAAGAACGCGATTTTGCACTAGTTTATTTTTTTTACATGGACATGACCTGAACATTTGTAGGGCTAGTCATGAGCTCTCCAACGCACCAAACCGTGCACTATTCGGATCACCGTAGCTCCCGCTATATCAGCCAAAGCGCAGCACCCCAAATCAGCCACTTAGTCGGCAGCGTGCACCCCGTTGCTTACCAAGAAACAAACTGAACTATTGAGTTTCGGACTCCAAGCCAGGATTTTCGCCAAGTCCATCAGTAACAAACTACACTCCTGAAATCCGACGGATCATCCACCAGACGCCTCGACAGATCTTCCGGGGAAAAATCCCCAGATGGCATTTTGTTACTCGTTCTGGTCAATAATTCACCGGAAGTCGAACCGCGGTCGGCTCCCAGAGCCGCCGTGCACACCCCAACTTTAGAAGCCCATATCTCCCTTGTTACTAGTCTTATTCCAGTGAAACAACTGCCACCAGAATCATCAACTCATCAACTTTGAGGGGCAATCCTTCATTTTAGGATCCAAGAAATCATCTGGTATCCAGATCCTTCAACGAGGAATATCCTCTCTCTGGCGGCTCGTCGGCACCTCCCGGCAACTACACTTGGACATGAGAAGGGGCAATCTTCAACATTCTTCCCCTTGCACCTGCCATGCCCGCTGCTCCTGCTTGCTATCACTCATCTTCCGTTGCGCCCTCCAGCCCATCATAGCTAGTCATCCCAAGTCCTGCCACGCTCAATGCATGCCACCAACGAGTGCTACTGTGCTACAGCACTACCTGCCCCTTCTCAACCATGTCCCGTGCGTAGTGATAATGCACGTCAATGGGCTTTGTCCTCCTGTGCTCCGTCGGGTTGATGGTCGACCAGATTGAGCCGTTGTTGTCCTCTTCCACCACCGTAAGCTCCTGCTGCGGCATGCCCAGCTCTCCCAGCGACCTGCTAAGCCACACTGCCTCCTTGACCGCCTCGGCCAGCGCAATGTACTCTGCTTCCACTGTGGAGGTGGCGACGCAGTCTTGCTTTCTACTACATCACAAGACCGCTACACCAGTGAGGAAGAACACGTAGCTGGATGTAGACTTCCGCTTGTCCATATCTCCAACGTAGTCTGCATCCGTGTAGCAGACCAGACACAAAGGGTCCGCCCGCCCCTTGCCGTCGAACCTCAGGCATGCGTGCCGCATTGCTTGTAGGTAACGGACGATGTGCTTGACCGCCTGCCAGTGTAGTGGCCTTGGATCGGCCACGTACCTGCTCACTTGGCCCTCCGCGTAGGCCAGGTCCGGACGAGTCGCCACCATGGCATACATGAAGCTGCCCACCGCCGATTGGTAGGGCACCCGTGCCATATCCTCCCGCTCTTCTTTTGTTTGCGTCGCCATTGCCACACAAAGTTCACAGGTCATGGAGACCGAACTGCCAACTGGTTTTCAATCCTCCATGCCGTACCGCTTGTTGGCCTGAGGGTGAGTCTGCACCCTGGAGGGTCCCTAGCAGTGGCTGGTTCACACCACCAACTGTTTTTGGAGAGACTGAAACTGTGGAGGCAACTGGTTCCAAGGATGGCAGAAAACTGGTCAGAGATTGAGGCAGCAGTTTTGGCCTGAATTGAATGGGAATGTACACTTGATCAAGGCTCAAAAGCAGTGGTATTTTATAGCCACTGATCTAAGCTTTCCAGAACACCAAAGCATGCCAGATTTGGAGCTTCCTAGCAGATTCTATGGCTTCTAGAGTGCTCCTTGGTAGGCTGTCCTTTTCCCACCTAGGAAGGCATCCCTTCCCTCTTCTAGAAGCTTCTGCCCCTTCCTAGATTCCTCAGCTTGCTTCTAGTAGGAGGGAAGGTATCCAGATGACCTAGACACCTCTAGATGTCTTGTAGGACAAGTCACCCCTTCTAGAAGGTGTGCCACCTTCCTGGACCCTCACCTGGCCTTCTAGAAACTTAAAGAGAAACTCTAGAGGTTGAGCTAGCTTCCTGGCATCTATTTTCCACCTCCCTTGAGGCAGGGCAGAATTTNTAGCACAGGGTTCTTGGTCAGGCTGATGGCACTCATGTTGTCAACATTGAGTGCCGTTGGCTTCTTTTGCGGCACCCCAATCTCCTTGAGCAATCGCAGCAGCCATAGTGCCTCCTTTGCGGCTTCCGCGAGCACAATATACTCCGCCTCAGTGCTAGATAGAGCCACACTGTCCTGCTTCCAGCTTCCCCAAGGCACCGCTGCACCACCAAGCACAAAACATAGCCTGATGTTGACTTGCGGTCATCAACGTCACCTGCCCAGTCAGCATCAGAGTAGCCAACCAACGCGAGGGATTCAGTCCGCGCTCTCCCTCCAAACGCAAGTCGCGAATGTGTCGTTGCCTTCACGTAGTGGAGGATTCTCTTCACCGCTTGCCAATGTAGCGGTCCCGGATCAGCAACATAGCGGCTCACTTGTCCTTCAGCAAAGGCAAGGTCAGGCCGCGTCGCCACCATGGCATACATTATGCTGCCAACTGCGGACTGGTACGGTACTCCAGCCATCTCCGCCTTATCGTCCTCCGTGCTCGGGCCCATGCTCGGGCTCAGCTCACATGTCGTCATAGGTGTGTTGATGGGGTTACACTCCTCCATGTTGTAGTGGCGGAGCACCTCCTGCACATATCTTTCTTGACCCATCTCTGGTGTGCGTGTTTTGCGGTCCCTCTTGATGGCGATGCCGAGGTAGTACTCAAGCTCGCCCATGTCTGTCATCTTGAACCGGCCGCCAAGCTGTTGCTTCAGGCTCTTGAGCTCCCCCTCATCCAAAGACACAAGGATGAGGTCATCCACGTAAATGACGACAATTTGGTGGAGTCTTGGCTGATTGCACACGTACACGCTGTGATCGGCCTCGCAGCGCTTGAAGCCAAGCTCACCCATGAAACTATCCATCTTGAGGTACCACATGAGCGGAGCTTGCTTCAGTCCATAGAACGCCTTGCGAAGCCGGCACACCTTCCCTTGCGACGCATCCACCCCCTCTGGCACCTCCATGTAGACTTCCTTGTCCAGGTCGCCATTGAGGAACGCGGTTTTCACGTCCATTTGGTGGATTTCTTAGTCGCGTGCCGCTGCCACCAAGAGGATAGTACAGATGGAGGCAAACTTGGCAACTGGTGCAAAGGTCTCGTCGCAGTGCTCCCCTTTTCTCTGGGCATATCCTTTCTCCACCAGCCGCGCCTTGTACCGCTCCACCTTCCCATCCTTTGTGAGCTTCTTCCGAAAGATCCACTTGGAGCCAATGATTTTCTTGCCCTCCGGCCGGTCAACCAGCTCCCAAGTGCCGTTCTCCTCGTGAGAGGCAAGCTCATATTTTATTGCTCCCTCCCACTCAGCCCCATCCTTCCACTGCAGTGCCTCCTTTGCAGATTGAGGCTCTTCTTGCGTGAAGAAGGCTTGTGCAAACCCAGTCCAAATGCCCTTGTCGGCATCATACCTTTTTGTCCTTCTTCGCACACGATTACTCGTGCGGGGATCCTGAGGCAGTTGTTGCTGTTGATGTCCCCTTTTGGCGCCATTCTCTTCAAGCGCCTACTCCCCCTCTCTTGGAGACCTTGGAGACATCTGTCGACTGCCCACCTCCACGTCCATCTCCGGTGCTTCGGATTCCTCATCCAAACTGGTCGGAATTAAGTTTGCCGCTCACCCATCCTTCAGGCGATGCTCTCCGGTTGGTGGTGATGCCAGGATGTCACCCTCATTCATGTCCTCCGGCGTCCCCCCCTCAAGGAGTGGCATCCACTTCCCCCTCTTGGAGAGACCTGCCTCCTTGTCTGTCCAACGGCTTTTCTCGTCGAACGTGACGTCGCGACTCCGGGCAATCTGGTGCCTCCTTGGGTCAAAGAGCCGGTATGCCTTGCTTTTGCTCTCATATCCAAGGAAAATACACCAGCGGGTACGCGGGTCCAGCTTGCTCCGTCCCTCACGTGCCTCCACCATTGCATGTGTAACACAACCAAACGTGCGGAGGTGACCCACCACCGCCTTCCTCCTGCTCCACACCTCTTGTGGCGTCTTCCACGCATTGCTCTCCTTGTCTTTCAGCAGCTTGGTCGGCATGAGATTCATGATGTACGCTGCTTTCCTCGCCGCCTCCTCCCAATACCGTTGTGTAGGGCTGGTGTCGCTCAACATGGATTGCACCATGTTAAGGATTGTGCAATTTGCTCTCTCTACGACGCCATTCTGTTTTGGGGAGTGTGGATTTGTTTTCTGCCACTCAATCTCCTTGCTCTTCATCCACCCAAGGCACCCTACATATTCACCGCCGTTGTCACTCCGGAACGCCTTTACCTTCAACTCTGTTTGCCGCTCCACATCAGCCACAAACTCCTGCATGCACGCAAGGACCTCACTCTTCCGCTTCATTGGGTAGAGGTAGAGTTTCCGGCTGTGGTCATCGATGAAGGTGAGGAAGTAGCGAGCTCCGCCGATGGAGCTCTCAAGTGGTCCACACACATCTATGTGTACCACGGCCAGTTTTGCCGATGCACGCGTCCCCTTGGCGACAAACGGCTGCCGATTTGATTTGCCGATGATGCATGGCTCACACACGGTNTTGTCACTCCGGAACGCCTTCACCTTCAACTCTGTTTGCCGCTCCACATCAGCCACAAACTCCTGCATGCACGCAAGGACCTCACTCTTCCGCTTCATTGGGTAGAGGTAGAGTTTCCGGCTGTGGTCATCGATGAAGGTGAGGAAGTAGCGAGCTCCGCCGATGGAGCTCTCAAGTGGTCCACACACATCTATGTGTACCACGGCCAGTTTTGCCGATGCACGCGTCCCCTTGGCGACAAACGGCTGCCGATTTGATTTGCCGATGATGCATGGCTCACACACGGTCTCCTTGGTTCCATCAAGGCACCTGATTTGGAGACCCTGCACCACTTCCCTCTTAGCCATCTCCTTCACCGTCGATGGAGAAATGTGGCAGAGTCGGCGGTGCCATAGGTCCAGGTCTCCTCCATCCTTTGTTGCAAGATTGGCGGCGTATGACCCCACCCGGCTGCTAAGGATTTTCGCGTGTAGCAGGTACAAGTCCTCCTCCCTCTTGGCACGCGCAATCACCTCACCTTTGCCCTCTTTGCGGATGAAGGCCTCCTTCTTTGTGAAGAGCACCTCAAGTCCCTTATCGGTAAGGCGGCTGACGGAGAGCAGGTTTGCCCCAAAGTTGGGCATATGAAGCACATCGTAGATTGTGCTCGTGACAGGTTTGCCATCCACAATTGACTCAATGTAGACGTTACCCCCCCTGGCGGCCACCTCTATTTTTCCATTCGCCACCATCATGCATCTCTCTGAGGCGTCGTAGGTGACAAATGCCGCCCTGTTGCATTGCGTGTGGCGGCCTGATCCGGAGTCGATGACGGCAACTCCCGGATCCTTCAAGTTGGTGGAGTCGTACGCAATAAGGGCGTGCTCATCTTTCTTCCCGCCCTGCTGCGGCCAATCTGTTCTCTTCTTGGGACAGTTGCGCGCGTAGGGGCCCTCCTTGCTGCAGTTGAAGCACTCCCTATTCTTGTCACCCTTCTCGGTGCCCTGTTTGGCACCCTTCCACTTGTCGCCTCAACCTCCACTTTGAGGATGAACCGTGTAAGCTGAACTTGATGCCGCTGTATCTCTCAACCGCCACGTTGCATCCACTCATTGCACACGTACTCAGCAACCTTCGGGTACTTCAGCTCGTCGGAAGACCAGCCACCAAGGACTGTGATCATGGGACTCCAACTGTCCGGCAAGGCCAGAAGGAGGATCATAGCTTGCAACTGAGAGTCGACCTCCCAACCAGTGGCCACGCATTCCGCTGCGATTGACTCAATCTGCTGCATGATCTACATGATGTTGTTGCCTTCGTTGGCTTGGAGGGTGATGAGTTGTTTGAAGATGAAGAGCTGATTGGCAAGGTTGCTTGACTGGTACATGGAGCAGAGTTTTGACTATGCGTCTGCGACCAGGATGCATCCTTGGATGTGTCCAAGTTGTGGTAGGCATAACGCGGACACAAGGAGCGCCAACATCTTTTTGTTGCGCTTCTTGTATGCCTCCTTCACCTCACCTGTTGCAGTCTCCGGTGGAGCAGTCTCATCACCTTTTACAAGCTCAAGCAGTCCCTTGTCGTTGAGGAAGACCTCAAACTGCCACCTCCACAAGGCAAAGCCTGTCCCATCAAACTTAAGGAAAGCGCGACTACTCTCTTGCTCCCTAATTGCCATGTCTTGTTGTTGGAAGCGTGAAATCAAGCTGGCTTTGAACCCCTTAGAGGCGTGGGCCCATAACCCTTTGTTGGCCTGAGGGTGAGTGTGCACCCTGGAGGGTCCCTAGCAGTGGCTGGTTCACACCACCAACTGTTTTTGGAAAGACTGAAATTGTGGAGGCAACTGGTTCCAAGGATGGAAGAAAACTGGTCAGAGATTGAGGCAGCAGTTTTGGCCTGAATTGAATGGGAATGTACACTTGATCAAGGCTCAAAAGTAGTGGTATCTTATAGCCACTTATCTAAGCTTTCCAGAACACCAAAGCATGCCAGATTTGGATTTTCCTAGCAGATTCTGTGGCTTCTAGAGTAATCCTTGGTAGGCTGTCCTTTTCCCACCTAGGAAGGCATCCCTTCCCTCTTCTAGAAGCTTCTGCCCCTTCCTAGATTCCTCAGCTTGCTTCTAGTAGGAGGGAAGGTATCCAGATAACCTAGACACCTCTAGATGTCTTGTAGGACAAGTCACCCCTTTTAGAAGGTGTGCCACCTTCTTGGACCCTCACCTGGCCTTCTAGAAACTTAAAGAGAAACTCTAGAGGTTGAGCTAGCTTCTTGGCATCTATTTTCCACCTCCCTTGAGGCAGGGCAGAATTTCATCTTGTGGGACTTGAACCCGGGCCCCTGCCTCTAGAGGTGGACACCGTTAACCACTTAGCCACTAAGGCTTGTCTTTTTGGTGTTCCTTTTTTGGAGTCACTCCTGCCATGGTGAGGAGCATCATTCCAACACCGCTTCAGCACCTTGGCCACGTATTTGGCCTACCCCAGCTCAAGCCTGCGCGCCCTCTGGTTCCGCGTGATGCTCATCCTGAGGTAGTACTCCAGCTCCCCCATGTCCAACATTTGGAATGAATGGCTCAGCTGCTTTTTCAGTCGCTGTAGGCTTGGCAGATCCGTCGAGCACAAAATCATGTCCTCCACGTATAGTGCGACGATCTGATGGAGTTCTTTGTCATGCCGCACTTACATGCTGTGATCCGCCTCACAACGCTTGAAGTCAAGTTGTGCCATGAAGCTGTCCATCTGTTGGTACCAGCATCTCGGCGATTGGTTTAACCTGTACAGGGACTTCCGCAGCTTACACACCTTGCCCTCTGATGCCTCCACCCCCTCTGGCACCTCCATGTAGATCTCTTTGTCTATGATGCCGTTAAGGAAGGCCGTTTTTACATCCATTTGGTGGAGCTCCACGTCCTTCGCAGCCGCCACCGCAAGGATCGCCCGGATGCTTGTGATTTTGGCAACAGGAGAAAACGTCTCATCATAGTACTTGCTCTTACGCAGTGCGTATCCCTTTGCCACCAGCTGCGCCTTGTATTTGTCAACCACACCTTATATGTGAATTTGGTCTTAAAGACCCACTTTGAGCCGATGACCTTGGCATCTTTCGGCCTGTCAACCAGCTCCCACGTATCGTTTTCTGTGATGGACGCCAGCTCTTATTTGATGGCTGCGTCCCATTGATCCCCTTTGGGCCGTGCAAGCGTCTCTTGCACAGTGATTGGCAGTATTGATGCAGCAAGCATGCACCGCGTCATGCCCATCCATCGACCAGTGCTTGCGTCCAAGCGCTTCCCAGCTTTTCGCTGACTCCCGTTGCGGCACGGTGGCGCATCATCGCTCTGCTATGATCCCTCCAACTCAGCACGCTCCCGTAAATAATTGACCGGACGGCTCCCCAAGGATCTCTCCCGCTCAGACGAAAAATCGCCCGAACAACGGGCACGTCCGGTGGATTTTCCACTGACACCTGATACACACTCTACCGGGAGTGTGCCCCTTTGCACCCTCTGTGCCTCATCCGCCGGATGTTTCCGGTGGATCTCCTCATCAGTTTGATCGTCGTCGGCTGCCACCACTGGTGCACCTTCGCGCTCTGATGCCGCATCCTCAACTTTGGCGTCCACCAGCTCCTTTTTGTAGTCAAGGAGCTAGAACCACTCCCCCTTCTTTTGAGAGTCCAGCACGCCCGTGTCGTAGCTGCTGATGTAGCTCTGCTGCTTGTCAAAATTGACATTTCGGCTGCGGATTACCTCCTCCTTGTGCTTGTTGTAGAACCTGTACGCCTTATGCACGCTCTAATAGCCAAGGAAGAGAGATGAATTTGCCCGCGGCTCAAGCTTGTTGTCATGTCTCTATGCAGCCTGAACCACCGCGTGTGCCTCGCACCCGCACACTTTCAGGTGTGCCACACTTGGCTTGCACCTGCTCCAAACCTCCTGTGGCGTCTTCCAACCGCACCTCCTCTTCAGCACTGCTATACGAGTGAGGTTGATGGTGTAGCTCGCCGAACACATAGCTTCTACCCAGAAGCTTTGTGGCAATTCCGCATCCACCAACATGGTCCGTACCATGTTCAGCGGCGTCTCGATCGCCCGCTCCGCCACGCCATTTGACTGAGGTAAAAACGGCATAGTTTGTTGCTATATTATGCCCTGCTGCTTCATCCACCTGCTACAGCCCATGTACTCTATGCCGTTGTCACTGCGTAGCGCTCTCATCTTTCGGTCAGTCTGCCTCTCAACCGTCGCAACATACTCCTTCGGCCGGTCCAGGACCTCGCCTTTACGCTTCATGAAGTACAAGTAGAGTTTTCTGCTGTAGTCATCTATCTAGGTGACGAAGAAACACGCGCCGCTCTTTGACACCATCTTGAATGGTCAGCTCACGTCACTATGCACGACCTCCAGCAGGTCCAAGGCGCGATTAACATTCTTGTTGAACGGCTTGCGCCACGCCTTGCCCAAATTGCAAGGCTCGCGCTTTTTGTGCTTTGCTGCATCTGTCGCCTCTTCCACACCGTCGATGATGAGGCCACGTACCAGCTCGCGCTTTGCCATCTCCTTCACGACTGCGAGTGAGGAATTCCCCACCTGTCTGTGCCAAAGCTCCAGATCAACTGCCCCTCCTTTGGCCAGATTGATGGTGCGTTCTTCCGAGTCTGCTGCATCTGTCACCGCAGGGATCACCTTGGTCTCCACGATGTAGAGGCCTCCCTCGTGCTTAACCTCCAGCACGAGCTCGCTGCCACCATCCTTCTGCACGACTGCCCCTCTTCACCTGAAGAGCACCTCGTACCCTTTGTTAATCAGGCGGCTGACACTCAGAATGTCAGCCAAGCCAGGTACGTGCTGCACGTTCTTGATCACGCGCTGCACCCACTTCCCACCAACCACCACCTCCACGTCCATGTCTCCTTGGCCAGCCGTCGGCCCGACCTTGTCCTTCGCAACCACCATGGACTTGCTGGACTTGGTCTAGTTAATGAACCCAACCTTCTCAACCTGGGTGTGCTCGTCAGCTCCGGAGTCAAGACATCGCCGGTTAGCCTTCATGAGGTAGTGGTTCTGAGTGCCGTTGAGGAGTGCACTCTTGCCTTTGGCGTCCTTGCCGCCGGCCTTTGCCTCCTTGGTGTACTCATGGGCCAAGTGGCCCTCCTTGCTGTAGTTTTGGCACGCACCCTTCTTGGCACCCTTCTTGCTGCCGCCATGTCCGCCACCTCCCTTGGTCCCGCTTTCGCCACCACGTGTTTTGGTGACGAGGGCCGATGAGGATGAAGAGGACTCCCCGCAGCTCCATTGCTGTGCCTTGTTGTGGATGTATTCTGTGACCGCGCCATAGGTGAGCTTGTCCTCTGCCCATCCTCCCAAGACAGTGATGAGATGGCTCCAGCTGTAAGGAAGGGCCATGAGGAGGGCCATCGCCTACAGCTCCATGACGATCTTCCACCCCACGTCATTACACTATGAGGCGAGCCACCCGATCTGCAGCATGGCGGTGATGACATCATCTCCCTCCTTGATTCTTAGTGTCAGGAGTTGCTTCATTGCAAAGATTTTGTTCGCCAACGACTTGTATTGATGGATGGCTCAAAGTTTTTGCCAAGCTTTGGCTGCCAGCTTGGAGCCCTCGAAGTAGCCCCACTGCGACTCGACCGTCCATGACACCAGCAGCATTAGAGCCTCCATGATCTTCTTTGCAAAGGCCTCCTTCTGCATTTCCGTTACCGTCGCTTTGTCGAGGACTTCCGTTCCCTTCATGACCTTGAGCAGCCCCTTATGCGCGAGGTGTAGCTTGAAGTGCCACCTCCATAGCCCGTAGCCAGGGTCTCTTGCATACTTCTGGATGGGCTGCGTCTCCTTTTGCACCATTTGCCAGTCTTCAACTCCGGGACCTCAGAGCTTGACGGCGAAGTCGTCGGCGACAACAATCCCGTCCGCCGCGAAAGCCGTGAACGACGTGTTGACCGATGAGGGCCATGAGCCCATAACCCTTTGTCAGAAACTAGGGTGCAGTTCCAACGTGGCCTGACGGGTCTTTCGTGCTCACGGCTATGTTTTGTGCGGGTGGTTTTCAGTCTAAGCGTGAGTATTTTGGTCGCCTACCGCTATGTTTTTGGAAGTTGAAGACAAGTTCATGACGGTCACTTCTGGAAAGGGAAGAACGCGATCTTGCATTAGTTTGTTTTCAACACGGACATGATCCGAACATTTGTGGGGCTAGTCATGAGCTCTCCAGTGCACCAAGCCATACGCGATTCGTATCACCGTAGCTCCTGCTACATCAGCCAAAGCGCAGCACCCCAAATCAGCCACTCAGTCAGCGGCGCGCACCATGTCGTTAGCCAAGGCACCCTCACACATCAAGGACCCATCAAAATGCCATTCTGGAGGCGCACATGTCCTTATGCATAGTGGCGGCGCCCCTCGTGCCTTTGGGATCTGTTTCGATAAGTTAATCATTGAGTTTGGTGATGGGGATTGATGTGGGTCGAAACCTGTTCGCGGACCTCCAGTCAGAATTTTGACGAAGTCCGCAAGTGACAAACTATACTATTGAGTTTCGGACTCCAAGCCAGGATTTTGGCTGAGTCCCTCAGTATCAAACTGCACTCCTGAAATCCGGTGGATCATCCACCAGACGCCTCGGTAGATCTTACGTAGCAAGATCCCCAGATGGCAATTTGTTACTCGTTCCTGTCAATTATTCACTGGAAGTCGAACCGCGGCCGCCTCCAGAGCCGCCGCGCACACCCCAACTTTAGAAGCCCATATCTCCCTCTTTACTAGTCCGATTCCAGTGAAACAACTTCCACCGGATTCACCAACTTGTAAACGTTCAGGGGCAATCCTTCATTTTAGGATCCAAGCAATCATCAAGTCGCCAGATCCGTCGACAAGGAATTTCCTCTCTTTGGCGGCTCGTCGGGGCCTCCCGGCGTTGCACTTGGGCATGCGGAGGGGCAATCTTCAACATTCTCCCCCTTGCACCTGCCACCCTCTTTGTCATGCTGCAGGTACACGTTGTGATCCGCCTCACAGCGCATGAAGCCAAGTTGTGCCATAAAGCTGTCCATCTGTTGGTACCAGCATCTGGGTGATTGCTTTAGCCTATACAAGGACCTGCACAGCTTTCACACCTTGCCTCGGCGCCTCCACCCCCTTTGGCACCTCCATGTAGAGCTCTTTGTCTAGGACGCCGTTAAGGAAAGTCGTTTCTACGTCCATTTGGTGGATCTCCATGTCCTTCGCGACCGCCGCCGCAAGGATCGCCCGGATACTTGTGAACTTGGAAACAGGAGCAAACTTCTCATCATTGTGCTCGCCCTTACACTGTGCGAATCCCTTTACCATCAGCCGTGCCTTGTATTTATCAACCACACATTCCTTTGTGAACTTGGTCTTAAAGACCCTCTTTGAGCCGATGACCTTGGCATCTTTCGGCGTGTCAACTAGCTCCCACGTTTTTTTTTTTTTGTGATGGACGCTAGCTCCAATTTGATGGCTGCGTCCCATTGATCCCCTTTGGGCCATGCAAGCGCCTCTTGCACAGTAGTCGGTACTGTTGATACAACAAGCATGCACTGCATCATGCCGATCCATTGATTGGTGCTTGCGTCCAAGCGCTTCTCCGCTTTTCAGTGCCTCTCGCTGCGGCGCAGTGATTTTGGTGGCACATTGTCGCTCTGCTACGGTCCCTCCGACTCAGCACGCTCCCGTGAATCATCGACCAGATGGTTCCCCAAGGATCTCTCCCGTTCAGGTGAAACATCGCCCGAACAACTGGCACGTCCGGTGGATTTTCCACTGACATCTGCTACGCACTCTATCAGGAGTGCGTGCATTGGCACCCTTGGTGCCTCATCCACCGGATCCTTCCGGTGGATCTCCTCATCAACTTGATTGTCATCGGAGTCCTCCACGTTGGCTGCCACCACTGGTGCACCTTTGCGCTCTGATGCCGCATCCTGAACTTTGGCATCCGCCGGCTCCTTCTCGTAGTCAAGGAGCTGGAACCACTCCCCCGTCTTTGGAGAGTCCACCACACCCGTGTCGTTGCTCCTGATGTAGCTCTGCTGCTTGTCGAACTTGACGTCTCGGCTGCAGATTACCTCCTCCTTGTGCATGTCCTAGAGCCTGTACGCCTTATGCACACTCTCATAGCGAAGGAAGAGATACGAATTTGCCTGCGGCTCTTGCTTGCTGTCGCTTGGTATCGCGCCTATAAGTAGCCTGCACCATCGCGTGCGCCTTGCACCCGAACACTTTCAGGTGTGCCACAATTGGCTTGCGCCCGCTCCAAACCTCCTGTGGTATCTTCCAGCCGCACCTCCCCTTCAGCACTGCTATAGGAGTGAGGGTGATGGTGTAGCTTGCCGTACGCACACCTTCCGCCTAGAAGCTTTACAATAATTCTGCATCCACCAACATAGTCGGTACCATGTTCAGCAGCGTCTCGTTTGCCCGCTCCGCCATGCCATTTGACTGAGGCAAATACGCCGTAGTTTGTTCTCATTTTTTGCCCTACTGCTTCATCCACCCGCTACAGCCCACGTACTCTCCGACATTGTCACTGCGTAGCGTTATGATCTTCCGGTCAGTCTCCCTCTCCACCGCGGTGACATACTCCTTGAGCCGGTCCAGGACCTCACCTTTGCGCTTCATGAAGTACACGTAGAGTTTTCTGCTGTAGTCATCTATGAAGGTGATAAAGTAATGCGTGCCGCTCTTTGACGCCGTCTGGAATGGTCCGCACACGTCGCTGTGCACGACCTCCAGCAAGTCCGAGGTGCGATTCACGTTCTCGTTGAACGGTTTGCGCCGCGCCTTTCCCAGAATGCAAGGCTTACACTGTTTGTGCTTTGCTACATCTGTTGCCTCTTCCGCACCGTCAATGACAAGGCCGCGTACCAACTCGCACTTTGCCATCTCCTTCGCGAGTGCGAGTGAGGAATGCCCTTGTCGTCGGTGCCAGAGGTCCAGATCAGCTCCCCCTCCTTCGGCTAGGTTGACGGTGTGTTCTTGCGGGTCTGCTGAATCTGTCGCCGCGGGGATCACCTTGGTCTCCACGATGTAGAGGTTGCCCTCGCGCTTAGCCTCCAGCACGGGCTCGCCGCCACCATCCTTCTGCACGACTAACCCTCTTCTCCTGAAGAGCACCTTGTACCCCATGCCAATCAGGCGGCTGACACTTAGAATGTTAGCCAAGCCAGGTACTTGCTGCACGTTCTTGATCACGCCCTGCACCCACTTCCCACCAACCACCACCTCCACGTCCACGTCTCCTTGGCCAGCCGCCGGCTCGACCTTGTCGGTCGCAACCACCATGAACTTGCTGGACTTGGTGTTGTTGATGAACCCGACCTTCTCGACCTGGGTGTGCTCATTGGCTCCGGAGTCAAGGCAGCGTCGGTTAGCCTTCGTGAGGTAGTGATTCTGAGTGTCGTTGAGGAGCGCACTCCTACCTTTGGCGTCCTTGCCGCCGGCCTTTGCCTCCTTGGTGCACTCATGGGCCTAGTGGCCATTCTTGCTGCAGTTTTGGCACGCACCCTTCCTGGCGCCCTTCTTGCTGCGCCATGTCCATCACCTCCCTTGGCCCCGCTTCTTCCACCACACGTTTTGGTGATGAGGGCCGATGAGGATGATGAGGACTCCCCAAAGCTCCATTGTTGTGCCTCATTGCGGGTGTATTCTGCAACCGCGCCATATATGAGCTTGTCCTCTGCCCATCCTCCCAAGACTGTGCGGTGAGGGCTCCAAATGTTACAAAGGGCCATGAGAACGGCCATTGCTTGTAGCTGCATATCGATCTTCCACCCCACCTTATTGCACTATGAGGCAAGCGACTCGATCTGCTGCATGGCGCTGATGACATCATCTCCTTCCTCGATTCTGACAATCAGGAGTCATTTCATTGCAAAGATTTTGTTTGCCGGAAACTTGGATTGATGGATGGATCAGAGTTTTTGCCAAGCTTTGGCTGCTAGCTTGCAGCCCTCGAAGTAGCCCCACTGTAACGCGGCTGTCGCGGACACGAACAGCATGAGCGCCTCCATGTTCTTCTTTACAAAGGCCTCCTTCTGTGCTTCCTTTGCCGTCGCTTTGTCGAGGACTTCCGTTCCCTTCTTGACCTCAAGCAGCCCCTTATGCGCGAGGTGCAGCTCGAAGTGCCACCTCCATAGCCCGTAGCTAGGGCCTCTTGCATACTTCTGGATGGGTTGAGTCTCCTTCTGCGCCATTTGCGCACTCTTCAACTCCGAGACCTCAGAGCTTGACGGCGAGGTCGTCGGCGATGAAGATTTCGTCCGCCACAAAAGCCGTGAACGACGAGTTGACCGGTGAGGGCCGTGGGCCCATAAGCCTTTGTCAAAAAGCAGGGTGCGGTTCCAACGTGGCCCGACGGATCTTCCGTTCTCATGGCTATGTTTTGTGCGGTTGGTTCTGAGTCTAAGCGTGAGCTTATTGGTCACCTCACGCTATGTTTTTGGCAGTTGAGGACAAGTGCAAGACACACACTTTTGTGAAGGGAAGAACGCGATTTTGCATTAGGTTTTTCTAACACAAACATGATCTAAGCATTTGTAGGACTAGTCATGAGCTCTCCAATGCACCAAACCGTGCGCGCTTTGGATGACCGTAGCTCCCGCTACGTCAGCCGAAGCGCAATACCCCAAATCAGCCACTCAGTCGGTGGCGCGCACCACATCGCCCGCCGAGGCGCCCTCACACATCAAGGACCTATCAAAAAGCCATTCCGGAGGTGCACATATCCCTACGCGTAGTGGCAGAACCCCTCGTGCCTTTGGGGTCTGTTTCAATGAGTTAGTTATTGAGTTTGGTGATGGGGATTGACGTGGGTCAAAACCTGTTCACGGACCTCCAGTCGAAATCTTTACAAAGTCCGCGAGTAACAAACTATACTATTGAGTTTCGGACTCCGAGCCAGGATTTTGGCCAAGTGCCTCAGTAACAAACTGCACTCCTAAAATCCGGCAGATCATCCACCGGACGCCTTGGCAGATCTTCCTGAGCAAAATCTCCAGATGGCATTTTGTTACTCGTTCCGGTCAATTTTTCACCGGAAGTCAAACCGCGGTCGACTCCCAGAGCCGCCGCACACACCCCAACTTTAGAAGCCGATATCTCCCTCGTTACTGGTCCGATTCTGGTGAAACAACTTCCACCGGATTCCAAAACTTGTCAACTTTTAGGGGCAATCCTCTATTTTAGGATCCGAGCAAACATCGAGTTGCCAGATCCTTCGACAAGGAATTTTCTCTCTCTGGCAGCCCATCGGCGCTTCCTGGCGCCGCACTTGGGCATGTGGAGGGGCAATCTTCAACAGTCCCTCCTCCGCCGTTGCCCCTGGTTGGTGGAGCACCACCCCCATGACCAGAGTTGGTGGTGAGAGCAACGTCCAGTTCGCTTCTGCCCTCCTCTCCCTTGCGCCGCCTCAAACAGCAAGCTCTCCTCCACATCATTGAGGGAGAGCTTGTCGTCGCGCTGGTTTAGGGCAACAATGAGAGGAGTGTAACTGTTGAAAAATTGCCCCTCCACATGTCCAAGTGCGGCACCGGGAGGCGCTGACGAGCCGCCAGAAAATAGAAACTCCACTCCGGCGGATCTGGCGACTCAACATTTGCTCGGATTCTAAAATGGAGGATTGCCCATGAAATTTGACGAATTGTTGAATCCGGTGGAAGTTTTTTCGCTGGAATCAGACAAGTATCGAGGGAGATATGGCTTTCCAAAGTTGGGGTATGCGCAGCGGCTCTGGGAGCCGGCTGCGACTCGAAATCCGGTCAATAATCGACTGGACCGAGTAACAAAAATACCATGTGGAGAAAATGCTCCGATAGGCCTGCCGAGGCGTCCGGTGGATGATCCGCCTGATCAGGTGGATCATCCACCGGATCCAGTAGTGCAGGTTGTTACTGAGGGACTTTGCCAAAATCCTGGCTCGGCGTCCGAAACTCAATAGTACGTTTTGTTACTCGAGGACTTCGTCAAAATTCGGACTGCAGGTCCGCGGACAGGTTTCGAACCTCGTCACACCCCATCACCAAACACGACCCAAAAGTGGGTAGGGTGCGTGGAAACAGTGCAGGGGAACCCCACACCATGTGCAATGGGACATGCACCTTGGGAAAGGCACTTCGCACGTGAATGAAGGCGCCACGGCGAGTGGCGACGTCAGGCTTCTGTGGTGGGTGAGACCTGCGCTTCGGCAAGCATAACTTGAGCTATGCTTGGCCGAATTGCGCGCGGTTTGGTGCGCTGGAAAGCTCGTGACTAGCCCTATAAATATTGTGATCATGTCCATGTTCAAAAACTAACGCAAAAATGACGTTATTCTCTTTGCAAACTGACTGTCTCTAAATTCCTGCTCACATAGCGTGAGGCGACCAGAAAAGCTCACGCTCGGTCTCAGATTTGCCCAAAAAAGTAGACGTGAACCACTAGAGATGATCAGAAAAACGTCGGGACCGTATCATGCAGATCTCATCCTGACAGTTCTGCTAGGAAAGCCAGAGAGGATGGTTATCATGAGCACAAGCTCCTTGACAGGGTCCTGAATCGCAGCAAGCTGGTCATAAAGAGACTTCACCTTGTTGATGTAGTCAATCATTGATGCAGACTCATCCATCTTTACAGTGTGAAAGCGACAACGCAGCTGCATGCTCATGAGGATGGAGATGGAAGCATAGCTGGACTCAAGCTTTCTTGAAACCTCCTTTGGCGTGAGGATGCCACGGACAAGGAGTTGCTGCCGTTCGGCAAGGTAGAGGTAGATGGTTGTGAGGGCGCGGTCACGCTTCTCGCGGTAGGTGCGGGCCTCGCCAGGAGAGAGGGAGCTTTCTACTGGTTCCTTCTTCTTCTCATCTACCTGGCTCCACACACCCTTATGCATGAGCAATATCTTCATGTTGTTGCTCCAGTTGAAGAATTTCTTGCATTCAAACTTGGCGATGTTGATGCCGGCCACCACAGAAGCGGATGTCGCCATAGTAGTGCAATGTTCAGCCCACAAACGGCTCTCTCACACAACAGGTGCAAGGAATGCCTCATGGATGAAACAAAGCCTTGCTTTAGCTCTGATACCATTGATGGAAACTGGTGCAGACCTCAGGGAGGTGATCAGGCTCACCAAGAGCCGCCTAGGCAGGACCAACTGTTTTTGAGAGGGAGTTGCAGGTTGCACAGACAGAAATTACAGAAGCAAATGTAGGTTTGCACAGAATGCAAATGTCAGAATCCACTCTTGAGTGAGAATTTAAATTAGCACAGATTTCTAGCAATACTGAGTGTGCCTCATTTGGCACATGGAGCTGGAAGAACCACTCTGTCAAAATTCACCTCCTAGCACACTCCTAGCCTAGCGGGATGAGCGGCAGTCGCACTCTCACACAAGATGATTACCATCCCTGCCATGTGCACAACCAATAATCTTGGTGGGGACCTTCTTTGAAGCTCCCTGAAGGTCCGCCTGCCGCCTTTCTAACTTGAAGGCCGCTCCAAACCTCCCTGGCCAGTAATTGTGGCCGTCATTGGTGCTGGTAATATAGGAGCCGTCACTTGAACCGGACCCATTACCACCAAACCTTGAAAATCCATATCTCCCTCAAACGGACTCCGAATCGAGTTCCATAAAGTGCTACAGAGCCAGAAAAACATCCTCTATTTACTGTTGTGACCTGATGATTTTTATTGAGCAACGCACTTTGGTCACTTTGTTTTTGGCACCCCATATCCAACAAGTGTGAAGAGTTGGGGTGCCTCCACCAAATGTATGCAAGTAAAAGTGAAGGATACAGGAGGTTCATTCATAATGAAACTGAAAACTTAAACCACAGGATGAAATAAAGTGGATTCAAAGGACTGCAAGTGGAACTTGGCCTTCTTTCCTTTGTTCATTTAGAATTATTCAAGTAGACACAAAGTTGGCTACATTAGGTTGTTCAAATAATTGGACGACCAGGGAGAGACATTCTGTCTTTGGGTGCACCTATCTTTTGCCAGGTGAGGTGGAATAGAGCAGAAAAAATTATGAGCCAAGAAGCATGAAACGCAAAGAATTTGAAAGGCCAGAGAAGGTTTCAATTTGAATGAAGAAAGGTCGCGGGAAGAGGATCTACTGAATACATTGAGAGTGATCTGTAATCCCTTCAATCATGTGGAACAGGAGAATGCAGTGTTTAATTGTTTCAATTAGGAAAAACAAAAGGGGCTCACACATCATCGATCTGGACTGATGATCTGAATGCATAAAGGGACTGATGTGGAGTGGTTCATTATGGTTTTTTTGGTCGTTTTCATGCAATGTTCAAGTGGGAAAATTCACCGAAAATGGAGGTCGATACAAATGCTTTGGGTGTTCAATCTTCTTCCCACTTGGTCCCATAAGACTGTCAAGGGGGTGTGTTTGAAGAGGGTGTGAATAGAATATGAGAAGCCTAGGAGGGGAGTGGGGGGACTATGGGGTGTTTTAGCCCAAATGGGCCAACCAAAGAGCTGCAGGTGAACATGCTATCGTTTGATTTTCCTCTTGAATGAGATGACTGGCACAGTTGAATGAAGAATCCCCTTCTGAGTCACCAGGTGATGTCTCTGATAGTGGTGGTACCTAAGTGTTGAGAACTTTCAGTTGTCCCTTGCGTTGTGCAACAGTGGTTTACTTGCCTTCCTTAGTGAAGACTTTGTATTTTTTTTCTGTGTGAACTATGACATTTAGTCCCTTCTCGTCAAGTCTGGAAACAGAAAAGAGGTGAGAAGAGAGCTCGGGCATGGAAATTGTGTTGGTGAACAGAAGAACAGTAACTTTCACTTCTAGTTCAATGGAAACACAAACTGTTGCTGGTACTGTTGCTGTTTCTAGTATGATTCTTCCATCACCAATGCGTACAGCCTTGGGTGCTGAAAGATTTTTGTAGTCTACAAACCATTTTATGTTGCAGATCATACTTCAAGTACAACCTGAGTTGATAATGCATGTGAAATGCGACAAGGAAATCCCTGTCAACTGAAAACAATTCCATCTGTTCCAGCACAAGCGGTACTTCATCTTCATCGGAAACGTTTGACTTGCTTTCAATGTTGCAACTGGCAGAGAATTAGGTGAGTATGGACTCCCCTGCTGGTTTCTTGCTGTGAATATGTGTGTGAAATTGTCCTTCCCGTTTAGCTAGGAGCTGATGAAGTAAATCTTCATCTTCCTTTGATGAGTCAAAATCATATTCACAGTTTATTTCAATATTTTTATTAGATGATAAAATGCTGGCCAGCTTTGAAACAAATTTTCTGACATCTTGTGCAACACAAGGGCGTGTTGTTGTTGAGAGGAGCTTCTCTTTGAAAGAGATTAAACTCTGAAAGTATGTCCTTTCATGTCAAATCTGCACCATCAGATTTTGGCAAAACATCTTTCTTCAGGAGTTAGAGTTAATCGACCCAAAATCGTGCACTCGTAGATCAGTGCACAATTTTGGGTCGGAAGTCCGACTTCGGGGGGCGAAATCGGACTTTGCCCGGCTCTGCGACGTCGCAGGCGGAGCTTCGTCAGCGAGGTCGTCAAACAGTCACAAACCCCTTGAGCGAGGGGTTTGTTACTGTCCGAGGGGGGGTTGCGGGTTGGTTTGGATGGGGGGTCTGAGACTCCCCCTGCGATGGAAGGGAATTTGCTGGGCCCCGCTACCGCGGGGCCCAGCAGATGCCTGCGCAAAAAATAAAACCCTAAACCCCCGAATGTAATTCTGGGATGGGTTTGTTTGACGTTTTGGCTTCAAACTTGGGGTTGAACATGGATTTGCGTGGTGGGAAAAAAATGAAAAGGGTGTTTTTGCTCGATCGCGATCGAGCGACGACACCCTTTTTTTTTGCGTCAGACATGCAAACCCGATTATACGATGTAGGGTTTTGTATTTTGCGCGGGCTTTGCCCACGCAAAACACAGAAAACCCTAAATCGTACGAGAGGGTTTGCATGTCTGACGCACCAAAAAAGGGGTCGTTGCTCGATCGCGACCTCGCGATCGAGCGACGACCACCGTTCTGACATCGGCGAACCCGATGTCAGAACGATCGGACTTCGCCCTTGATTTCTGCGAAAGAGGGATCTTTGCTGAAATCGAGGGCGAAGTCGGAAAGAAACTTCCCACGCAGCTTTTTTGGCCAATGCACTCGAACTCGAGTGCATGTTTTTAAGTCAATTAACCCTAAATGTTCTTCAGGTGACCCATGTCAGAAAACGGCCCCCGGGTGGAGGCAGTTCCAACGCAGCCCGACAGGTCTACTGTGCTCAGGGCTATGTTTTGTGCGGGTGGTTCTGAGTCTAAGCGTGAGCTTTCTGGTCGCCCCACGCTATGTTTCTAGGAGTTGAAGATAAGTGCAAGACAGTCACTTTTGCGAAGGGGATAACGCGATTTTGCGTTAGTTTTTGAACATGGACATGATCTGAACATTTGTAGGGCTAGTCATGAGCTCTCCAACGCACCAAACTGTGTGCAATTCGGATAACTGTAGCTCCCGCTACGTCAGTCAAAGCGCAGCACCCCAAACCAGCGGCTCACTCGGCGGCGCGCACCACGTCACCCGCCGAGGCGCCTTCACACATCAAGGACCCATCAAAAACGCCATTCCGGAGGCGCAGATATCCCTATGCGTAGTGGCGGCGTCCCTCGCGCCTTTGGGGTCTGTTTTGATGAGTTAATCATCGAGTTTGGTGATGGGGATTGATGTGGGTCGAAACCTGTTCGCGGACTTCCAGTCGGAATTTTGACAAAGTCCCCGAGTAACAAACAGTACTACTGAGTTTCGGACTCCGAGCCAGGATTTTGGCGAAGTCCCTCAGTAACAAACTGCACTCCTGAAATCCGGCGGATCATCCACCGGACGCCTCGGCAGTCCTTCAGGAGCAAAATCTCCAGATGGCATTTTGTTACTCGCTCCGGTCAATTATTCACCGGAAGTCGAACCGCGGCCGGCTCCCAGAACCGCCGCGCACACTCCAACTTTGGAAGCCCATATCTCCTTCGTTACTTGTCGGATTCCAGTGAAACAACTTCCACTGGATTCAGCAACTTGTCAACTTTTAGGGGCAATCCTCCATTTGAGGATCCAAGCAATCCTGGAGTCGCCAGATCCGTCGACGAGGATTTTTCTCTCTCTGGCGGCTCGTCGGCGCCTCCCGGCGCTGCACTTGGGCATGCAGAGGGGCAAATCTTCAACAACCCATACCGTTTGGACCTCAGATTATCTTGATGAAATGGAGGAAGCTCTGGTTTATATTGTCGTTGATCAAGATGATAATATGAAGTACCATCCAGATTTCCTTGACAAAAGTCTCTTCAATATCCATGGGCTTCATAATGTTTGTGACGTCATCCAATTTGATAGATGGTTCTGAGTGCTGAGTCTCCTCCTCCAGGTTCTTTACAAATGTTTTATTGTTCTACATGCATCATTTCCTCAAAAAACCTTCCCCATGGTTATTTTTTAGGGTTCTGGTGTAGCTGCTGCAATTACTAGTTGTGTTGTTGCTGCTGCTGCTGCTCCTGGTGCCACAGCCATGCTATTGGTGCTGCTGCTGCTGCTGCTGCTGTGGCTGCTTCAACAGCCTTCATTTTATCATCAAAACCCTTCCATTGGTCTTGAAATGTAAGATTTATTCTATTTTTCCCTTGAAATCAGAATGGAAGCCCCTAAAACAGTTTTGGGATAATTAATCTCTCAGAAATTGGCTCACCCATTGAGGTGATGTCCCTTGCCAAAGTTATATGATCCTCCAACTGTGTTCCCTCATGAATCTTTGTTTTAAATCCTTGAGTAGCCTGCAAAGTTCCTAGTCACTGATCATATCATTCTACAGCGTGAGCACCTTCCACACAATTCAAGGTTTAATTTGGTTTTTGTTGTTGCAGATGGTTGTTTTAAGACGCTTAGAGACTTGCATGGAAAATCACTGAGAAAGCATCATCGCATCACCTCTGCCACTGATTTTTCTGTTCAGCAGTGGCGCTGAAATCAAGTTCTTTTGATGTAATCCCCAAATTTCTCCAGTAAGTGTGATGATATTCATGTTGATGGCGAAGCTGTGGTATTCTTCCCGGTCAAAGACAGGGATCCTCAAATGGTCTTCATTGAAGGATGCCATTTTTGGCGTCCACGGTGTTGCTCAATGAGAAAAGCCTCAATTTTATTCCTTCAAGAAGAATGTTGGCTTGAATGTATCACACCTTCTCTCATACGACGTTTTAGAATCCCAATGACTTGAATATTTGGTGCACTTATCAAGCCTCTTACATTTTTTTGCAGAAATCCGTTAATTCATCTGTAGGCATATGTGTGAGGTCCCAAAATTAGGTCTGAATCACGCATTTGGTTAAGGCACACTGTTTGTGCTCACATACAAGCCTCAATTGCATGACCTTGGAAGCTGGGACTCAAGAGAATGGGCCAGAAGAATGGTGGGAACAAGAATGAACTCAAACCATTGAGGAATGACAGGGAAATGGGGATCTCAGTACAACTTTCTTCACGCTGCACTAGTCTATTCTACAACTACACTAAGTGACGTCCGGTCCCCTGCTGTCTTTGGTCCGCTGTCCCTTCACTCAGCTTGTCGCACATCAAGCACCGTTGATGAAGATTCTGAGAGCTCTTCCAGCAAGTATTCTTGGAAGATTCATGTGGGCCACATGTTCCTGGACTCCGACGTAGGTAGTCCATCCTTGCGTGTCTCGGAGAGATGCCACATCAGCATGTCTTTCAACAATCTTTTATAAAGACTTCAATCAATGGTGGTGCTCACTTTCTCCAGGGCAGAAGCAATACTTCCAAACGTCTCTAGTTGAACTGCTCACTTGCACATGAGACTACTGTGCACAGCTGCGCAAATCCCACCGCAATGTATCCCATTGGTTCTCATGTCACCTTTCAAATACGGGTACCATGGGCAGGGTAGGAATGGGATTATTCTGTCTCCTGACTCAGAGCATAGAAAACGAGTAGGTAGACCAGGTAGATAGGCAGAGGGCCAGGGGAGAGAGTGGCAACCCCTCCCCTGACCCTCTCTTCTGTTGAAGAGAATGAAGTGTTTAGATCAAGAAGTAGGAAAACTAGGAGCAAACGGGTGCACATATGCATGTGTTGGGGTAATGGATACGGGCGCGCCGTCCTAGTTTGATTGGCGCACACATACACTAACCTAAAGGCTTCTAGCCATTGACCAGTTCCGGCTCCAAGTTGGGGCAAATCCTGTCCGGGGAAATCCCATGACATGGCCTGCCCTACTGGGACACTTTCCATCACTAACTAGTTTAACACGACAGCATAAGTATGGATGCCTACTTACCACGTGCATCACAGCTCAACACCACCCATCAAGACACGGCTAACAAATTACACAACTAACTAGTTCAACATGACAATGTAAGCTTCAATTCTCAGTGCAGGTGGATACGCAACCCAAACAATGGGACCTAAGTTGATGGGCTACTATCACTGGTTGGCGCAGTTGACATTGTTGTGGCCGGTGTGGATCATGACAAGGGGACAAACATGACCAGGTGCAACTTCTATCCGACGCCTGTCGCGGATAAGGACAGTAGGGGCTTGTGTAGAGAATTGATGTTAGCACTGGAGTGCATAGTAGCGCAAAGTGCACAGCACCAATAGCGTGACACAGCTGCCGCATGGGCCAGAGAAGCGTGAGAATTGCTGCCAGCATCTTGACAGATCCCTGCAATCTGTAGAAAATGATGTATAGGGGAGAAGGTAAACCAAGCCACGTGCCATGTGCTTGTGCACATGGCACGTGGTACACGAGGAACAGCCAAGAGTAGTGGTCAAGTGCCAAGAAATGGCGTGGGGCAAAGAAGAGAACGAGAAGGAGGATGAGAAGTTGGAAAAATGCGAGGGAGAGGAAGGGGAAGTGAGGAAGGTGGAGGGAGAGGAGGAGAGGGGAAATGAGAAGGAGGAGGAGGAGCAGGAGGAGGTTTAGGAGAGGGAGGGGGGAGAGGAGATGGAGGAGGAGGAGGAGGAGGAGGAGGAG
>SZWC01000239.1:340854-353958 GCA_023375785.1 Penium margaritaceum | reverse complement strand
TGACCAAGAACGCAGAGTTTCACGCCCGCACCAAGCACATTGACTTGCGATATCACTTCATCCGCAAACTCGTGGCAAAGAAGGTGGTGCAGATCAAGTTCTGCCCTTCAAGCATGATTCTGGCAGACTTCCTGACCAAGCTGCTGGCAGCACACCGCTTTCAGCAGCTGAGGGGACAGTGTGGACTTGTGTGATTTTTATTCTCGCAAAGTGGGAGAATGTTCGATATGGGGTGCCAAAAAAGTGACCAAAGTGGGTTGCTCAACAAAAATCATCAGGTCACAAAAGTGAATAGAGGATGTTTTCCTGGTTCTGTAGCACTTTACGGAACTCGATTCGGAGTCCGTTTGAGGGAGATATGGATTTTCAAGGTTTGGTGGCGATGGGTCCGGTTCAAGTGATGGCTCCTGCACTACCAGCACCAATGACGGCCACAATTATTGGACAAGGACGTTTGGAGCGGCCTTCAGGGTAGAGAGGCGGCAGGAGGACCTTCAGGGAGCTTCAAGGAAGGTCTCCACCAAGATTATTGGTTGTGCACATGGCAGGGATGGTAATTCTCGTGTGTGAGAGTGTGACTGCCGCTCCTCCCGCTAGGCTAGGAGTGTGCTAGGAGGTGAACTTTGACAGAGTGGTTCTTCCAGCTCCATGTGCCAAATGAGGCGTACTTAGGCTTGTTAGAAAGCTCTGCTAATTTAATTTCTCAATCAAGAGTCAATTCAGACATTCGCATTCTCTGCAAACCTACATTTGCTTCCGTAATTTCTGTCTGTGCAACCTGCAACTCCCTCTTACAAACAGTTGGTCCTGCCTAGGCGGCTTTTGGTGAGCCTGATCACCTCCCTGACGGCTGCCCCAGTTTCCATCAAGGAGGTGGCGGGCAGAAGCGGTAGCGGGGGGGAAGGAGGGGGGGGGGACCGTACCTGACGGGTGGAGGGGGGGAGGCACGTAGCTCATGCCGAGGGGAGGGCGGCAGCTGGGGGGGGGAGGCGCCGCGTGTCAAAGGGTGCCGCGCGCCAATGACGATGACGACAACGGGTGCCGCGCACCAATGAAGGCGCCATTTTCCAGGGGGCGCCGCGCACCAATGACGGCGTTGTTTGTGAAAAGAGAGCCGGGCGCAGACAGATGCACCGCCAAAACCGACGCGTGAGGGGCAAAGGGCCAACGCGTCCCGGGAGACAGCGAACGGGGAAGCACGGATGAAGGTGGAACTTGAGAGGAAGGCGGTGCAGCCACTGGTAGGAGGAAAAAGCAAAGGTGACCGACTAACCCACAGGAGAGGAGCCTGGACGTGATTCCATGTTGAAGAGAATGAACTGATTAGATCAAGAAGTAGGAAAAGTAGGAGCAAATGGGCGTAATTATGCATGTGTTGGGGTAACGGATACGGGAGCACCATCCTAGTTTGATTGGCGCGCACATACACTAACCTAACGGCTTGTAGCCGTTGACCAGTTCCGGCTCCAAGTTGGGGAAAATCCTGTCCGGGGCAATCCCATGACATGGCCTGCACTACTGGGACACTTTCCATCACTAACTAGTTTAACATTGTCTTTTTTCCTAAGGTATCGTTAATCGAAGTCCTTTAATACACACGTGGACCTCTGCATTGCCTTAATTATGCTCTCATGGTAGTTTCTTGGGGGTATCCTAGTGTGTAGAGGAGAGGAGGGAGGGGGAGGGAAGAGTGTACGGGGCAAGTGTATGGGGTAGTGTATCACTATCCGGGTGGTAAGTGTATCATAATCATACACATGTGTATTGTGGAGTTTGAAGTCTTCCTTGGTGTGAGTGGCCACTGGTAGGGAAGGGAGGGGAGGGGGGAGCCGGGAAAAATGTATGGGGCAAGTGCATGAGGGTAGTGTATCACTGTCCGGGTGGTAAGTGTATCGTATTCATACATATGTGTATTGTGTTGTTGGATGCCTTGGTGTGAGTGTTCACTGGTAGGGAGGAGAGGGGGGAGAGGGAAAAATGTATGGGGCAAGTGTATGGGGTAGTATATTGCTGTCGAGGTGGTAATTGTATCATGTTTATACACGTGTATTGTGTTGTTGGATGTCTTCCTTGGTGTGAGTGATCACTGATAGGAAGAGGGGGGGGCGGGGGGAGGAGGGCAAAGTGTATGGGGCAAGTGTATGGGGTAGTTTATCACTGTCTGGGTGGTAATTTTATCCTACTCATACACATGTGTATTGTGTATTTTGATGTCTTCCTTGGTGTGAGTGATCACCGATAGGGAGGGGAGGGGGGAGGGGAGGAGGAGGGAAAAGTGTATGGGGCAAGTGTATGGGGTAGTGTATCACTGTCTGGATGGTGAGTGTATTGTATTGATACACATGTGTAGAATGTAGAGGTGCTCTAATTGAAAACATACATCATGTTTAGCTCTCCATTTGAAAATTGAAAGGTTTTGAATGAAGAAAAAAATGCATCCTGCAATGTCCCATAGCATGCCGTTGATTTCACTTTCTTTTTTTAGAAATGTATCGGTAGATGCCTTCAAAGACGTTTACTGGGACTGGAAAGGTTCCTTGTATATTTCTGTCATCATTTTATAGAACATACATTCGTCTCTTTTCTAGGTCTTTTAGATTCAGACTATCGTGTGATCTTGTTTTCATAACACTCCTCGATTGTTCATTTCCATGCTTTCTACTGAGGTATTTTAGGCTGTGTACCATTGTACACATGCAAGTTGCTGGAAGTTTCTAAGAATTTAGTGTTAGTGGTTTCACTGGTGTATCTTTTTCCGATGGGATCAATACATCCGCATGTACACACGCTCATAAAATCTCCCAATACATTCATACAGTTCAACGGGGTGACAAAACCCCACGTCCCCCCCCCCCCCCCCCCCCCCCCCCCCCTGCCCCACCCCCACAGAAAACTGTATGAGGGAAGGGTATATGGTAGTGTATCGAGCATCCATTTGGTAACACACGTTCCAACGACTAACCGGCTGGTGTATCACAAAGATCGATATTGGTTGAGGTCCTGTTCTCGTAATACCCAGGAGAACAGAAAAAACAATTACCGGTCTTGACCAAAGTGGCAAAAAGTCTCGATTGTCTGTGGATGTGACGTTGCATTCATCTATCGGTGATAGAAAGGAGCAGAATAATCTTGCTAGGCCGCTTGTCCATCCCTACTTGGCTAGTACCAAAGGAGATGGAATAGTGAGCCACCTCGTTCCACTGGGAAAATGGATACGACAAGAACGAAGTGGTCTCGGCTTTGTTCTTCCAACGAGAAGAGTTAAGCCGTTGTCTATTGTATTGTCCATTGGACAATACAAAGGACGACGTCAACTAGGCATCAACCATGTGCATCAGGCGTCGATTTGTACACCGGTTATCGTAAACAACGGAACAATGTACAAATAGGGAGTCAATAAAAATCGTTTGATAGTTCTTTTTTTTTGGGTTGATAGTACAACAAGGGCTTGCCCTTCCGCATTAAATAGAACAGCGAAAGGAAAAAGTACATCTCTGGGTCCTTCCGGAGGAGACAGATCTCTGGAACTCCAAATGTGCAGATTGTAAAAATTAGCGACAGAAGTAATCCATCAATTACTTGCGGAGATGACCAAATTAATGTTTCGGACAGTGTATACATGACATGATTTTCTTGAGCACCACATGTTATAGTATAGTATTCTTTGTCAAAGTTTCTTAGAAAATTCAGGAAAATGCTATTCCTGTTAATCTATTCACAAGAAATTCCGAAGAAAGAGCGCTAAACTGGACTTGCCACTTATCCAAAACCTCCGTCATCTGTGTTTGAGAGTTGCACTTATCTTTTCAGGTGTATGGATTTGGGGTCATTAGTTGTAAATGTTTTTTTCCTGACCGTGCATACCCAGGTTTAAATTCCATTCCCCTCCAATCTAATGCTTCTCATGAATCTTGCTTTCCTCTCCAGAGCTCTGCCCAATCCTTCCTCCTCTGCAACCCCTTTGAATTCATCTCCGTTCTCCACAAGTCTTGGCCCCTTCCTGGATGAATCATCCTCTATGTTCTTGTAGATCCCCCTTCCTTTGTTTCCTTTTTATTGCAGATTGTGGCATCCATTCATGGGTCACGTGTAATTGTTTTTCCACTGTATCCAAATATCACTTCTACTTCCTTTTATACATAGACGCTGTAATTTTTCACTCCTTGTGTTTTTTCGGATACCATTTATGCTCGTTTTCCCTCTTCACTTCTATCAATATTCCTTAATTGTGACATTCCATTTCTATCACATTTCCATCAGCACCCCTTTTTCTGAACTCCTTCTCTCCCCTCTGTCCCTTCATCCCGTGCTGATGTAGTGACAACCACCACCTCCCCATTTTCTTCCCCCTCAACAACTAAAGACCCCACCTTGATGTTTTCTTCTTCCTGGTGCAGGCCATCTACCATGCCAACATGATCCATGTCCATTCGTATTCCAACTTCCTGAAATGAGCTTTTTTTATTAAGAACCAACCATCCACTTATTCCTATCGTTACATCCCACAATACAGGATCAGATTGTCGTATACAATTCTAGCCTTTGAATCAAATACTGCCATATGTCATTTTGAAAGAAGGAACAAGGCATAATGGTGGTGTAAGATCAATATTTCTCCACTTGAAATGCAATAGCATGACTCTTGAGAAACGAAGAATATATTTTTCTTCACGTTTCCAGACCCAAGAAGAAGAAAAAAACTATTTCTAATGATTCTTATCACATCACCCTACCGGAACTTGCTCCCTCCATATTCAGCTCCTTCCATTGCAGGATCCTGCCGGTGGCAATTGCGTGGACTTGCCACTACCTTGACCTTGCAGTCCATTCTTAAATTCATTTTCCTGCTAGCGTGCTTGGGTGAGGGTTGGAAAGCAAGGCCCAGGTGCGCCACTTCCCATAATTGCTGCCTAGCATGGAGAAGGATAAGAAAGACTTCCATATCTTGGTCTTAGCAAGGAATGTGAGGAGCAGCTTAAGATTCTGAACTGGGTTTCTTATGAGTGCATTTTTTC
Source organism: Penium margaritaceum (assembly GCA_023375785.1). Classification (NCBI taxonomy): domain Eukaryota; kingdom Viridiplantae; phylum Streptophyta; class Zygnematophyceae; order Desmidiales; family Peniaceae; genus Penium; species Penium margaritaceum. The sequence goes on along the minus strand of SZWC01000239.1, from coordinate 348,943 downwards.
TTTAGCTTCATGTGAACTGGGGCTAAAACTGAAGAATTTTGATATCCCTTGGGTTGGGAAAGAACTATTCACAGATTCCAGATAATGTATCATGTTTTCAAAATGAGTTCTTGTTTGTTTCTTGCTATCAGCTTCATACTATATGAACTATAACAGTTTGCTGGTTGTAAGGGTCCCATAACAAAGCCAATCATGGCACAGGAGCGTGGGAAGTTGTCTCTTATCCTATTTTGTTTTAGCAAGGACAAATTCAAGTTTCACAGGACTCAGAGTTTGGCTGGCATGGGTGGTGTGGAAACGGCAATGGAGTTGGTTCTAGTATGGTAGGATGTAGCAGACTGATGATGCGGGACTTGGAACTTCCATGAATTGGTAATTGCTATCAATATGAGAAATGGAACTTGCTGGAAGGAACTAAAAGAAATAGAAAAAAACAAAGAAAAAAAATAAAAAAAAACAGGGGCAAAACATGAGAACTGAGTTTCCTAACGAATGAGATGCAAGCAGAGTTACGAGGTCAGTAGGCCCAGGAATTAGAGAAACAGGGAGCTGTTCCTTTGGGATCTTCACCTCACTGAAATCCTTTGAAAAAAATCTTGTATGTTGATCTCTTCACTTTTCCTGCAGAGCTTCCTTAAAGGCATGTTTTGCCTGAGAATTGTACAAGAGCATAAACAGCATTGAGTAAGATAACCTCATTCTTCTTAGTAACTTGGGAATGAGGTTCTGTTAAGAGATGAGTTTTTTTATGATGGAAATGGGGATGAATTCCTGGTGTAAGACACCTATACCTGCAGTGTGCAAAGATGAAGCAAATGTATGGAACTCAGGAAAATGAAGGTCATACGGGAGGGGGCAGAATATTCGGGGGAACTTCCTAATGTGCACATCTGAATCAGAGTGCACAGGAACAATGGATATGGACATGGACTGCACCTTTCATTCTTGTTCCACGTCTCTTGAGGCACTGTATCCACACCATGGGCTTGGAGAGTCTTCTGAAGCTCCTGTGTTGCAGCAGGGACCGAGGAAAAAGTGTTACCTTGAATGGGGTGGGGCTTGTACCACAGATGGCATGAGGTGCAGACTGGAAGAACCAGCTGCATTGTTGGTGCAGTTGATTGACAGTCTGGGCCTAAGCAGTGCTGAGGACATCAGTACAGTCTAAGAATCACATTCATCATAATCATGGGTCAAGTGTGACCAATTTTTGAGTTATCAACTAGAAGATCTTTAGAAAGAAAACCTGTTGCTCCATGAATTAGAAGAGATACAAAGAAGACCTGAGATTTGCCTCCCAGCCATACCACACATTCACAGGAGATGAAATCTCATACTTCCCTCAACAAAGGTGATGGAGCATGCAGTTGTTAAGAGAGGTGCATGGAAAATATAGCTTCCACTAAAAGGATTCCAGCAGATGAAGGGCCTTGGTGCAAGATAGGAAGAGACGAGTAATGAAGATCGATGCATAGGCGCAACATAACTTCTTCTAGAAACACGGTCAAGATTGTCTTACCCATTGATTTCCCCAACCACAAGTAGATTTAATTGCATATCCTGTGTCATGGACAGCCTGGACATTCTTGAATAAGAACAATGTGAAATGTCAAGAATATCATGTCTTAAGCTCTCTTCTAGAAAAAAAATCTTGTGTTCATTTCACTCGCAGATGACCGCAGAAGTGCCTATTTTTGGCATTTTTCTTCCCATTTGTACGTGTTTTGACAGTGCTACATTGGCCTTCAGCTAGTTGCCCATGGCCTGCACAGGACACTGATGAGGTCACATCCGGAACGGCCTTTCAAAAGGAATACAGCTGACAATGGTCGTGTTCAATATCTCAGAACGGCCGTGATTTTCCAAATTGGTTTGTATGGCTTACACGTGCCACGGGAGGCAGCGGCACACTTGCTATACCTATTTTAAGCCATTTGCGGAATTTCAGGCTCAACTCTGTGGCTTTTGGACTTTCTTGGTGACAGGATTGTTGGCCCAAAATGACTTCATTTCATTTTTAGCATGAAAACATGAGATTCTTCTGGAATGTAGGCATCTGTAGCATTGGATTTCTTCGTTGAAATGACGTGTTTTCCATATAAAAGAGCATTGGATTATGAAATAAAATTATTCTAGGTTTTTCAGAAGACCTTTTTTAATCTAATCATTGCAGAATATCATGAATCGCCACCAAAGGTACCACCTCTGACTATCTCCAGAAAAGGAGGTGACTCATCTGCACCCCTTCAACTCGGCCAGGGGTGAACCAGGTAACTGGATCCAGGAAACAATTGGCATACTAAGCATTTCAGTCAGACCTGAATTTCCAAGACTTGGAAATTTTTGAAAATTCAAAAAGTTAAGTGTGAGGGCTGAACTTTAAAGAAGGAACAGGCAGCACAATGGGTGGTGAATTACCTTACTAATTGGAACATCTGCACCAAATCATCATTTTCATTCTCCCGTGTGTTCCACACTACGGTATCTGTTGTGTGGGAAAACTTGCCATAAAATATTTGTGAACAAGACACTTTTTTTTTCTGAACTGTTAAAAAAAACAAATATTTCTGTGAAATTTTGGGTTGGATTTATTGGATTCATGTGAAAATGTCATCTGGTCAGAACGGTGCACGGCCTCTAGAATAGTGGAGCAGAAAAAGGATGTGAGGGCAGTCTCAACTGGTGGCTTAGGCAGTTGGCATTCATTCAAACATCTGATTTCTAAGTACAATTGAAGTGGCTTCAAGTGCGGTCAACTGTCTGATGTGCACATGACAATCAAAGATCGGAGTTTGAAAATTGCATTCTTGTCTGAAGAAAGTTTGTAAACAGCGCACACGGATTTTAATAGTGGGAGAATCCAGTTGTTTCAAATGCCCCAGGTTATGCGATGAACGTTTTGCGATAAAATTCAAAGGGGGAGGGGAAAGGAAGAGTTCAAATATCCTTAAAATCCCTTTGAAAAATGGAGCAAATGTTTCAGCCAGTATGCTAGCAGTACCTAGCTAAAATTCATCACCACCTTTCCATCTGTTGGGTTTTGGATCCGAGCAAACATGTTTTCATGTTCAATAAATCCTTGAATCCGTAGGCTTCCTTGAAATGCAAGCCAGAAGATTCACTGTGTTTGATGAACATGCCTTACCAACATGCTTGTGGCAGAAAGAAAAAGAAACAGAAAAACCATAACCAATGGGTCACACAGTATGGAAGAGGCATGGGGTTTGGTCACATGGGTCATCAAAACTTGTAGCTCTTTCCCCCCTGAAACAAATTCTTGATTTAAAAACCTTATAGTAGAGGAACATATCTTTTGGTGTAACCACACAGGCCATTCACAGTGCTTTTCCTTCATGCTTGCAATAGCGACTTTTGTAGTCAGTGTTCCTTCTCTTGTTGCACCTATCAAATCGAGTATATACTAGAGAACGCTGAGAATGAATCATCCAAAGATATCTTCACCCAAGTATCATTCCTCCTCCTCGTGCAAGTTCAAATCATGTTTTCAATCCCTGCCCAAAGGGGGCTAGAGGGGGGGAAGGAGGTTCTGCTGTTTCACGCAAGAGGATTACATATGTTTTTTTCATCCATCTTCACTGCCTTCATAAACCTTGTCCTAGGTGGTGAAGGTGTTTTTTTTACCAGTGCTACTGGTTTTTATCTTTCTTTTTTTTCCTCTTTCTTCCTTGAAATTCTTCTGGTTCTACTTTTGCTCCAAAAATTCTCACATTGGATGATGACAAGGCATGACAAAATGAAGGAATCCTTTCAACCAAAGCCAATTGTGCTTCTGGTGTTGGGTGAGGGTGAGATGCTGCAGAGAGAATCTCCTGGGGTTGTGTATTCTAATGACTATGGGCTCCTCTGCTACTGGTTCTTATAATGCTCTTCCTAACAGTTTCTAACTGGAATGCCTTTGTTCCCACCAAGTGAAGACCAAAAACTGTGAGAAATATGTTCTGGATATCACAGCCACAGCATAAGGGAAACAGATCAGAGTTGAATGAGTATCCAAAAGGCGTGAGACAGACATAAATGGAGTCAAAATCTTCAAAATTTGAAGCAATCTTTGTAGGATATCATTGAGGACCTCCATTTTCCAGCTGCCCTGCTTCTCTGATACAAGTTCCAAGCGGTGACATGACATTTTGGGTGGTGTTGCCGTGGACACTGTACAAGGACAGGGACAGAGGTTACCAAAGCTAGAGCGGTTTTGATGCATAGGATTTGGTCATATGGGGTTCTGGAAACTCATTTAGACTAAGATCATGATCGAAAGTTAATGTGCTTGAGCATGGTATCCAAATTCGTGCACAGTGGATACAGCATTCCGCGTTCAGCATTTTTTTTCAGAATTCCATTTAAGAAAAGTAAAAATGAGGTGACTCTGGGATACAAAGCCAACAAGCCACCCAGATCTAGTTTGATAACAGCGGCCACCACAGCAAATCCTATTTTCTGTATGATTCTTTGCTCTGTTGACTGAATAAGAATCCTCTTGCATGTTGTATTCCAATGCAGCCAGCAGAAACTCATGTTGATATGCTACCTAAGAAAATAAATCAATCAGTTTTGGGCCAAAAACCCTTTCACCAGAAAAAATCCCAAATCCACATGTTTGGGCCTGAGCATCCCAAAATGGATGAAACTATTAACAGAAATGTTGGCGCTGCCTTTGGTGGAAAGTGGATGAAGTTGCAAAACCATGGCCGCTACTGGACTCCCAAAATGACCCAGCTGCACACTTTCTAGGAACCCACTTCACACTGATTCTCACTTGTTTACCTGTAAAGGCAATGGGAAACTGCTGGAGGGTCAGTGTAAAGCTGTTGATACAAAACCAATGGTTGAAAACAACAAATAGAGGGAACTACAGTGGGTTTTTCATCTGCAAGAGTGAAACATTCTGTTTCTAAGTATACTTCAAAACTTGATGTGCAAGATGTAAGCAATGACTGATAGTTTGTCACTGGGATTTTCAAGGAAAGCAAGTGAAAAAGAGAAACACACCGTGACTTCATCAAAATGAGATCCTGTTCATCTGCAGATGAGAACAACTGAACCACAATCCTTCAAAAAGTCACGTCAGGCCTATCCTGTCGTCATCACGACACATCTCTTGTCTGTCTTAAACCAAGGCTCTCCGTTTGTTTCCATCTTCTTCCTCAAAGCTATACGTACAAAGCTCCTCTCAAAATAACTCCATGCTCCATCTCTTCTATCCGACGAAGTCTCAATTTTTAGCTCTAGATGCGTAGTGTGACCAGGACGCCACTCTCAGGTCTTTGTTGTACCTCTCCTCATTTGCCGAGCAACAGATCCTCCTTCCACAGGGCTTCCAGTTGACACCTTAGGACATGGTCGCACCTTGCCCATGATTGTGAAGAGTGTGATTCTGGGACTGCATTTGCAATTTTCTCTGCATCCCTTGGGCTCAGACTGTCACCTGACTGCACCAACGATGCACCTGGTCCTTCCATTCTGCGCCTCATGCCTTCTGTGGCATCAGCCCCATTCTGAGTTTGGTCACATTCCTCTCTTTTACCCTGCTGCAACACAGGACTGTCGGTGGATTCTGCGACCCATTGTTGGAGATGTGGTGCCTCAACAGACATGAAGGATGAATGAAACGTGCAGCCCATCTCCATTCCTGCTGTGCATTCTGATGCGGATCTCCACATAGGAAATGGCACTGACTCCTCTTTCCCATCTTGCATCCAGCCAGGTGTCATCTGACTGTTCCAAGCCTCCTCCACTCCAAGCTCACCCAACCTGCACTTGTTGTGTTCTTCTCCAGCTCCTTCTTGTGCAGGAATTCCTTCCATTGGCAATTTTGTGGAGTCGCCACTTGTGCTGCCGCTACCTCCACCTTGCAGTCCATTCCTCTCCCCACATTGACTAGCCTGCCAACATGCTTGGGCAAGGGTTGCGAAATCAGACCCTGATGCGCCACTACTCAAAAGTGCTGCCTGGCCAAGAAGGATAAGAAAAGCTTCCATATCCTGGTCCTGGCATGTAAGGGGAGAGGCAGCTAAAACTCCTGAAATGGGTGTTGATGAGTTCAGAGTTTTAGTAGCCACATGTGAATCAGAGCCACCACCAGTGCCTGTCACAATCCCCTGAGAGATTAAAAATCCTGGGACAGTTGTACGCTCGACGAAAATGGAAGCCGATGAGGGGATGCTGCGCACTTTTCTGGCCTCTGTAGCCGACTGCCGTTGTTTCTTGTGACTGGGTGGAGAATGGTTGTGTTCGCCGACATATGTTGTGTCCACATCTATTCCATGTGAAGTTGGTACGGTGCTCATAACTTTCTTGCATGAGCATTTTGGTCTGCGAATGTCGGTACCACCATCATGACGGCAACGGAAGTACTCCCTGAACAGAAAATGGGAAAGAAAAAGGTCAAAAGACATGGAAAGGTAGAAGAGAAGGTAGGAATATTTTTCTTTAAGGCTGCTTTAGCTGCCTTCCAGCCAGGCAGCTTCTCTTGCTACGTCTCGCAAGGTCAAAATCTCTAAGGCATTGGCATGGGAGATGACATAAGTGTCACAGTGCCATCAGAAGTTTCATTGAAAGGAAAGACGCATGTTGACTCACTTCACTGTGCCACTGTTGCACTTCTCTCCATACTTAAGCCAGTCAAATCCATCCTCGTGGACAAACTTCTTGGCTGGGCGTCTCTTTTGGCCGCTTGCGTGCTGCACATGTGCGTCCATTGCTGATCGACGAAAGTGGTGGCAGGATATCACAGGATCACATTGGTTGAGTTGTCCAATCACAACCTAGAAGCCCCTGCCAAGCAAAGAATGGGTAAGGTCAAGACTGATTTCTTTCAGAGTGAGTAAACATTTCATGTACAAGTAAACAGGACACGGCTCTACATTCCGGAAGTCTCAAATTGAAGTGTCAGAAACTTAGATGGTGCAAATCCATTAATTCTCGACAGAGGACTGTGCAAAGTGTGTGTCCAAGTTCTGAGGAGGATGTGCTCTAGTGAAAATAGGCTTTATAAGGAAGCGGAATACGGAAACCATGGAAAAGTGGTCGTTCCAGATCTCCTTCACGTTCAGGGCGGTGGAAGTCCTGAGTTCATCCGCCGGACCCAGAGCGTCCAACAGACGTTCAGGTTGCAAGGGGTGTGGACCATGAGACAAAGGGCCTCCAGCAAAGGCAGAAGCCCTCAGTGGCACATTGCCCTTGACGGATTCCGCGTTCCTGTTGAATCCAGCAGGAAGCTGTTCACAAGGAGGATGGCCAGGGTCTCACATGAGTAAATAAGGACCAGAGGGTGGGTTTTGCTGCCCGGACCAGATGAGCTTTGAGAGAGAATGAAGAACCCAACCAAATGAGGAAAAAAAAGGAGGGAGAGGAAAGACACCCAGGATCCAGTGCATCACCATAAGCAGCTCTCGACATGCGTGCAGAGGCAGCAGTTTCTGTACCAGGACCTGGTGCTGTTGCAGGAGCTCAGTGGCAGCAGCACAAGTACCAGCACCAACAGCACCAGCAACACTCCATGTAACATGAACCTAACCGCAACAGTAAAACAGGCCAGGTAGCACCAACGCAAACCTCTACGTCAGGGGCAGGGTGGCTGAGGCTGCAGAAGAATAGGCACAGGTGGGTGAGATTTTACCAGCAGGAACATCTTAGCCCCTGGCAGGAAGAGGAGGGCATGCGAACTTGAATAAACTAAAACAAAGGCAAAAAGAGGAAGGGGCACCATCACCAGAAGCAATGACACAGGAAGCAGCAGTCACCCTTGCGGCAGGTCAGGCAGAAGCAACTACAGCTGCAGCAGCAGCAGTAGCAGCAGCAGCCCCTGGTAAAGGAATAAGATGAAATGTTAGCAGTGCCACATGTTGAGGGGAAAGTGAAGGGGAAGAGGGGATGGAGGGCGAGAAGGACTGAGATGAGGAGGAGAGAAATGAGGTTGACTAATGACATTCATGATGATCGGGAGGACGAGGACGACGACGACGAGAGGAGGAGGAGGAGAAGGAGGAGGAGGAGGAGGAGGAGGAGGAGGAGGAGGAGGAGGAGGAGGAGGAGGAGGAGGAGGAGGAGGAGGAGGAGGAGGAGGAGG
>SZWC01000239.1:318595-340320 GCA_023375785.1 Penium margaritaceum | reverse complement strand
GAAGAGGTTCAATGGAGTGCACTCAGTTTTCGCATCCCCTAGCAAGACTTGTGCTACATCCGTTGGCTGCACTAAACGCAAAAGCCGGAAGCTGCTGATGGTCATTGTAACTGGTAAGTAACGAATGGTGACTCATGGAGGAAAGGCTTCGAGCGATCTGTCAACTGCCAACGGGCAAGCCGTCAGGTTTTCAACAGCAGGGGCAGCGGTTTCCCTAGCCGAAGCCTTACTTCCACCCTCCCTTTCGGACCCTGGGTGTGAGTTCTAGAGCAGGTCGGCAGAGCGCTCAAGGCCGGGGGCATAGGCCTACCGCACGCTGCCTTCGTAAGGCCACATTGATAACAGCCTACGTTGTTCGACGGGGAAGGCAGGTTGCTCGCTCTCTTCCCTATCGTAAGGGAAGAGTTGGCGCCAAACAGAACATTCTCTCTTTCTCAAGACAGGGTGATGTGTTACCACGGGTCTTGGCAAACTAGACAGCCCCACCCATCCGCGATTTCAACGTCCACCGTCAGAAATCAAAGCACAATCTTCTTGCAATGTGCACAAGTCAGATGTGGCGAGGCCGGACAGAAGTGCTGACGAAACCATCGTCGCGGTGGTTGGTCGACACGTTCACACGGGTTTCACGTGGTCATCCACAAAGGATTTTCATCTGGGGACTCTTCAACTTCTCTCTTCAGTTCTACTCGCAATTCTCGATCAATGACTGCGAAGGAAAGCGTTTGCCACCGATTGTCATGAAATTTCGACTCGGTCAGTGTCCACTGGTCACAAAACAGGGAAAGCATTACGCTTCCGCCACGCCGTCCCCTCATTAACCTGCCCGTGCAGTGAAAGCTACCCGTGAAATGAGTTACGCGCTTCTTCCCGCTCAGGCGTGTAGGCATTTCGACAATAACGACAAAAAGTGCAGAAGCGTCTGGCACTGTTAACCATCATTCCTCCAGGTGGAATAGCTGGTGACAAGAGAAAGGTGGTTCACCTCGCACGGTTGCGACTCTTCCAACCCCTATCGTCACGCAATGCACGTCAGGAGGACAAAGAGACTGTGCTTACAGCTTGCGACGGTGCATTGCTGCTTCTCTCGATCTGACCCAATGTGCAGAGTCTCGGGTTGGTCCCGATGAGAGTTCGCAAGGGAGAGGGACCCGAGTGACTGAGATCCACAGCAGTCAGCGTTTTCGACTCTCTTCCGTTCAACGCCTTCTGTTGTGGTTCCACACACCACAGTGCAGACCGTTCCTTCGCCTACTGACCTTTTGGATCCGACCCGACTTCGTATGGCACCAAGCCGCTAGCTGCCATTCGCATTGCCGCGGCTGGACGGAAACTGCGTGGCCAGCATTCGCCTGTGGCAGAGTCCGGTGTGCTAATGACCACCCGGAGTGGTCATTGTTGGGCCCTTCTCAAGCGGGATGTTTTGCGGACCAGTTTTGGCGTGGCGAGGATCAGATGCAGTGTGCTTCGCATTTGTTTCATCCGCTGGCTGAGTTGCCTTGCGGACATGTCACTGGAGACGAGCAAGATTCTGCGGATCACGGATGCGGACTCGCGGCTAGTTGAGCTGGTTTTGCTCTTCTGGCGGACTGAACGATGAAGTCGACCGGCGGCCACGGAGAGCGTGCAGTCGCAAGTCGTGAAAACGCCACGTCGAAGCATTTGCTTTTTGGAGGGACGGAAACATTAGATACCCACCATATCCAAAATTTCAGCTGTTGTGCCCGCAGTTCCTCAAATTGGAACCGGACACCCAGACTACTTTTGAAATGGAACCGCATATCCGGTTTCCACCTTATTAAAGATGGCATATCCAAGTCTGGCACTTTTGACACGGCATACTACACTATTTGAATTTAATCACCGCATAACCATAGCGGATACTACTGAACAGTACACATATGACAAACGCGACCTAGTATTCGTCCGCACGCACATGTGAAGGACTGGCGTTTCGGTTACTTGGAGTACAGTCCATGACAACAACGCCGCTGGCGCCGCTCACCATCGCCATTGGTCGGAACAGCGACGACTATCGACAACTCAAACACCCGGTACATCGGTCACCACCACGCACATCACGCATTGCGGCAATCCTTTGCTGACTGCATAAAAGGACTCCAGTTCACCGTAAAAACCCACTGCTTTCATCGGTGAGTTTGCGATTGTTAACGGAACTTACGCGATAGGACCAGACTTGTCGACGAGTGACATGGACCCGATGTCCGTGGATCGCCCATTACCTCTAATGCTCGGTTGGGGAGACATCGAACACAATCGACGTGGTCCATGAGTCGTGGACATTCCGTGCCAACCCAAACCAGCATGTATCGAGGCCGAGGCTACATGGTGCCACATGAAGGATCAATGGGACACCATGTATGACCATGCACCACGGAGTCCGCACACCATGTGTTGGAGTTGTTGTGATTTGTGACGTTCCTGTACTGTCTATTGTGACCACTCGGCCGTGTCCATACTCGTGCATGACCCTGAGGCGGGCCTTGGTGACATCCGAAGGACGTCGGGCGGTGGACTACCAGCTTGGAGCTGGCCAACTACCGTTCCAGAGCCCCGGACACTGCCGGGACTCCCTGCTGTTTCTCTGCAGCCCGCAGGAGTCTTTTTGGCGGACTAGCCATGAGCCCGATTTGCATGTTTTTGCATCGCGTGTCCACCGTCTGATGATGGATGCATGCATGTGACCAATCGTAGCGTCCATCTTGTGATCTTGCACGTCTAGGTTCAGACGACGTAGCATTCTGACATCTGTGCGCACAGTTATGGCCATAACAGTGGTTTTGGGCCAGTTTTAGGACAGCTCTTGGACTGCCGCATGCGACACCCGCTGTGCGCCGCGGGAGCTATTGAGGCCATGGACATGTCATTTTTTATCTCTCACTGCAAATTCTATGGAAGCATTCAGACACTTTGCCTCGTGTCCCTAGCCAAACTCTTGCCGTTGCGTGCACGACTTGTGACTGTCGTCACCGTATGATCAGGCACTGACGTCTGGTCAACAGGAATGTTGGTAGGAAACTTCCTTGCATCTTTTCATGGTATCAGAGCAGTGAGACAGTTCTCACTGAGCTACGCAGCAGTGACGCAGCAGAGCAGCAGCAGTGAGAGTCACCGCTGCGACAGATCTACTACGGCCTGTCAAAGACAGCCGGTCGCCGTCGACGCAGCCCACACCCATCACGTGAGACTGTAGCAGCGGTATTGCCACCGTGCCATTAGCAGCATAGTAGCAGAGCAGCAACAGCAGCAACGGAAGCAGCAGCGCCGTAGCAGCAGCTATAGCAGCGCGTGGCGGCTGTAGTGAGTGCAGCCGCCGTCCGTAGCCGCAGCGGCGGCCGTGGCAGCAGCAGCGAGCATCGGCAACGTCTGTAGTAGTAGAGCAGCAACAGCGATAGCAACAGCATCGCAGCAATTATAGCGGCAGCCGCGACGGCAGTAGTAGAGCAGCTGCAGGTGCAGCAGCAGCAGCGTAGCAGCAGTAGCGCGCGGCGGCGGCAGCGAGCAGCAGTCGTAGTGCGCACTAGCAGCAACAACACTACACAGCAGTAGTGGCAGCTGCTATTGCCACTGCTGCACATGCAGCCACGCGGCTGCTGCTCCAACTGATAGCACAGTTGCAGCAGTAGCTGAGCGGAAGCTGCTGCGTAGCCTTCGCGAAGCTTCCTTGCAGCCGCCGCGGAGCAGCTGCACGCTCGCGCAAAACCGTGAGAGAGAGAGAAAAAAAAGGAAGGGAGTCGAGGCGACATCAGCATTTTTGCTTGCTAACGTCAGCAGGTCGTGCTGACGTGAGCAACCACCTCCTGACGTGTGCACCATACTTAGCCAATTTTTTGGCCGGACAGTCAAACATTTCCAGCGTCTCAACTCCTCGAGAAACGCTAACGCTTTGAAAATCTGACGAACTTGACCTGTCGACCCATACTGAGCGGCGACATGGACTCGTCGGACAAGAAGGAGAAGGCGACAGGTGATCCCTCCTCCTCCTTCTCAGGGGTCCTTAGCCCACGCTCACAGTCCATTGAGGACCTGCGGAGCCAGCAGGTTGAGATGCGCCGCCTACAGGGGGAGCAGACTGATCCCATCTGTACGCTGACTGAGCTTCTTCGTGGCCGGTCCACAGTCCCACGGCAGGTTTCCAAGGGAGCTACCGGCGTCGCGGTCTCTACACAGCAGTCGGCTCAGGCACCCGTTACAGGAGCTCGACCTGACCCACCACCTCTCGACCTCTTGGATGATGAGCCATTCATGCCAGGCATGCCAGACGACTCCTCGGATCATGAGATTCGAGTTCTTCAGGAGCGCCTCCGACAGCTGCAGACGGGCACCAGATCTCCTCGGATTCCTACGGTGCGCTTGTCACCCAACTATCCTGGTAACTATCCACTTCCCCGTCCCTCGTCCCTCTCGGCCTGCGGTTGCTCTCCCCACGTAGCGGCAAGCCAAGGACTTTGAGACACCACCTCCACGGTACATCACTGAGGACGGCTTCGACTGCTCGGGGATCCTCTTTCAGGTCTGGGCTACTTCAGAGGGCATGTGGCCCTACTACCACAGCTTGTATTAGCCTATAGTGTTGGATTTTGCATAAGCAGAATCTTTAGGAATCTTCAGATGAGGTACTCTTATGGCTCCACTTTCTGGTACTGTGCTGAATTCGTTGGTGATGACTTCACAGTTAAGAATCATCACTTAAACACACACTGGCATTCTTGCCTTGGCAATGCCCCTGACTGTGCGATTCAAGAGTATGAACTAAAGGCACAGATACACGACTTGTCTCACAAGCTTTCTAACGGTACCAAGCTTGTTCGAAATGGTTACACACAGACGAAGTGAATGGAAATACAAACCTATAGCTACTTATCTGTCTACACTAGTTAGAAGCAAAAAAGTACAAGTGTTGACTCAGTCCGGTCTCCTTGTCTCTTCACAAGATCTTCCGGACACCGCTCGATGATCTCCGAACATCGGCAGACCGAGGTTGGCGGATGCCCAGCGCCCTCGGTGCGATCCACGGACAAGATCGTCCGGATCTGCGGTAGCTTCTTTATGGCCATCGATCTGGCTCGGGCTTCTGGCTCACGATGATAGTTCGACCGTATCTCTTGATACCAACGGTGCCGATCAATCCAAAACGTCCTCGCAGGATGCCTGACCACGGGATCCACTTTTAGAAAGAGGAATAAGTGCAGCGGTTACTTGGTCCATGCCACGTCATCAGCCTCGAAGTCGAGAGGAGCTCACGCTCACACTCTTGCCTGGTTTCCTGGACCACACATCCTGTTGGTCCGAAACTTGTCGTTTTATGCAGCTGCCGGTAAAGATATGCCGTCAGCTCTTCGGAGCTCCAATGGGATGGCTAGAGGAAGTAGGGCCGCGGATGGATGGATCAGTGGGACACCTAAAGAGGCCTGCCCACAGCCATACCATGCCCCGCCAAAGGAGGATCGAGAGGGTGATGACGATCTCACTCTCGGCCCTCTTGTTTTGCTTTTTGTTGATGGTGTGCCGAGCCCAGGAAAGCAGTAGATCAAGATGATCGGACGGTTGTCCTTTTTCCAACATTCCCCCCCCTTGTCGATCCAGCGCTGATGAAGTCAGAGCCGACAAGTGAAAAAAGAAAAGAAGCGCCCCCCGCGAGAACAGAGCCGGGAGGACGGGGGTAATAGAAAAGGAGCAGGGCGAGGCACGGGAATGCACGGTAAAAGAATCCCCGCCCCCCCCCCCCGGGGCCAACCGAGCCTCGCAGAGAGAGAAAAGAAGAGAAGTCCGGAGCAGCAAGACGCAGGGTGTACAGTAGGCCGGTGAGAACTTTTAAGCCCGGGCACCGCCCCGACGGCTGAGAGATAGACCGGTCCCAACAGCACACCCTGCCCGGACTTGGGGGAGTGGGCCCTGCCTCCCGCGCATTTGGCCCGCAGGGTGAGCTGAACAGGGGGCAGCCCACCCATCGCGGTGTGACAGAAGAGAGCGAACGAGCTGAATATAGACGAAGAGAAATTGCAGTTTGAAGCGGCGTGGGTCCAGCTGGGAAGCAGGACAGGAGGAGAGGGTTTTGGCGTTATGCGAGGACCGAGGCGTGAGAGGAAGGCAAAACGCAGGGAGAGAGAGAGAGAGAGCAGCGACAGGCAGAAGCAAGAGGAGGTGGAGAAAACGGTCGGACGCCACCCGCGTCCGTGCCAACGCCTCATTTGGGGGGCACGGAAGCGGGAAGCGACGACGGTTCCACCAAGGACATTCTCGGTCCGTCCCAACGCCTCATCCGGGGGAGGGGGGGGGGACGGAAAGAGAAAGCCAGGAAAAAAAAGAGGCAGCAGCGGGGAAGAACCGAGAAGAAGGAAGACAAGGCCAAGAGAAGTCAGGACGAGGGGAGAAGGTCCATGCGGGCATAGAGATGAGTGTGGCGGTCAGCAGAGAGGGCTTTGGTGAAGATGTCAGCAGTTTGGTTGGCAGTGGGAAGATAGTGCATGATGACTTCACCTTCGGCAACAGCGTCTCAAACGTAGTGGTACTGCCGTCGGACGTGCTTGGTGCGGTCATGAAGAACAGGATCCTCGGAAAGGGTGATAGCCCCCTCATTGTCACAGTGGATGGGCGTAGGCTTGAGTTGGTCAAATCCAAGCTCGCTCAGAAGCATGCGAAGCCAAACCGCCTCCCGTGTGCATTCACTCTCAGCAATGTATTCAGTTTCAGTGGAGGAGAGAGCGACCACAGACTGCTTCTTACTGCGCCAGCTGACGGGGCCACCGTTGAGAAGAAAGACATACCCAGAGGTGGAGCGGCTGGTGGTGTGATCACCAGAGAGATCAGCGTCGCAGAAGCCCTGGATAACGCTGTTACCAGAGGCGTAACGGATAGCCAGAGAAGTAGACCCACGGAGATAGCAAATGCTGCGCTTGGCAGCCACGATGTGAGCGGCGGTGGGGCGCTGACAGCCTTGGCTGAGGAGATCGACAGGAAAGGAGAGGTCAGGTCTGGTAGCCACAGAAGCGTACATCAGGGAGCCCACCATGCGCGGAAAAGCGTCGGCATCTTCCAAGGAGGCCAATGGTGTGGCTGCCGTGACTGGTTTGGTGAGGCCATGGTCCTTGGAGAGTGGAGTGACTTGGGGGGTGGATGCACCAAGCCCGAACTTGTCAGCCACACGTTGTGCATAGGTAGCCTGGGTTAGTGTTACGTGACCGCGCAAGACGTCATGAGTGATCTGAATCCCAAGATAGTATTTGAGAGGTCCCATGTCTGTCATCTCAAATCGGCGAGAGAGCTGCTGTTTGAGAGTATCCAGAATAGAGAGGGACGGTCCAAACAAGATTAGATCATCCATGTAGAGAATGACTCCGAGCAAGTTAGATCCTCCATCGAAGTACACAGAGTGGTCAGAGTGCAGGCGTTGGAGTCCTTGGACCAAGAAAAACTCGTGGATCTTCAGGTTCCACTTTCGTGGAGCTTGCTTTAGCCCATACAAGGATTTGTTGAGCTTGCAGACATGATCGGGATGCTCTGGGGAGACGAAGCCTTCTGGTTGAGTCATGTAGATAACTTCTTTGAGATCACCGTTGAGGAAGGCGCTTTTGACATCCATTTGGTGGAGATGCCATTTGTTGCTAGCGGCCAGAGAGAGGATCCCCCTGATGGATGAGTACTTGGCCACCGGTGCAAAAGTGTCTTGGTAGTTTTCTCTGAGAACTTGGCTGAATCCCCGTGCAACAAGGTGAGCTTTGTGGCGATCAGGTGTACTTGCACTGGTCAGCTTGGTCTTGAACACCCACTTACATGTGACGATGGGTGTGTTGGGTGGTTGAGGAACTAAGTCCCATGTATGCTGTTTTTGAAGCTGAGAGAGCTCCTCTTGAGCTGCTTGACGCCATTGGTCTGCATCTGGGCGACGCATGGCATATTTGAAACTGGTGGGATCCACCACTTGTGTGAGTAGTGCTCTATGGTGGAGGTCATCATCTGCGGAAATGTCGGTTGTGGACAGAAAACCAAGCTGAAGGAATGACGGCGGTCTGGTGAGTCTGGCTGACTGCCGGAGTCCAGATTGTGAAGGAGTGCATGAGGCATCCTTCTGTGAGGCAGTGGGAGCATGAAGATGTTCTTCAGGAGCCACAGGAGGGAGGACACCAGCATGGTCTTCAGGTGTTGGGTCGACGGAGAACTTCTGCAGAGGTGGTGGTATTGTTTCAATGTAGACGATAGGCGTGACTGCTGGTGGTGTTGTATCTCGTGCTCGGTTGAAGAAACTTTTGTCAAAGATAGGCTGCCTGCTCTGAATCACGCGTTTGGACTCTGGATCCCAGAGGCGATAGATGTCCCGTGTCTCGTACCCAAGAAGAATACAGACTTTGGATCGTGGGTCCAACTTGGAGCGTTCTTCTGGGCGCACCCAGGCATGCGCTGTGCACCCGAAGATACGAATGTGTCCCAGATATGGCTTGTTCCCAGTCCATGCTTCATAGGGTGTGGATGCACCTGCAGGCAGCTTAGTTGTGGGAAGGCGATTCGTGATGTAGGCTGCAGTATGAAGAGCTTCAGCCCAGAACACGGATGAGAGGCCGGCTGTATGAAGCATAGTCCGGACACTTTCGAGAAGGGTCTGATTCATCCTCTCTGCTTTGCCATTCTGTTGTGGAGTATACGGCACTGTAGTTTGGTGTTGAATACCTCTTTCATCGTAGAAGGCTTTGAGGTTGCGATTGACAAACTCTGTCCCGTTGTCAGTTCGAATCTTCTTGATTGTCGGACTGGTCTCATTTTCAACTTGTCGAACCCAGGTTTTGATCTCTTCAATAGCATCAGACTTGAAGCGAAGAATCCGGGTCCAGACCATATGCGAGTAGTCATCCAAGATGACAAGAAAGTAGTTCTTGTTGGAGAGAGATCCTTCCTTGATGTAGCAGAGATCCATATGCACGAGTTCCAGACACTCGTGGGTTCCATGTGACGGTAGTGAGTAAAAAGATGCTCTGTGTTGTTTGCATGTGATACAGCCGTCACACATAGGTGCTTCTCAGTCTTGCAGCAGACTGTCTGGTAGGTCGTGGGCAACTGAATGTGCAGCCATTTTGGTTAGAGTAGGATAACTGACATGTGCCAGCCGCTTGTGCCAGAGTTCTGTCGTGGTGGACGTTTTGTTTTGGCTGTTGTAGATGAGGAAGCCACAAACGCCACTTCTTGTGTTTCTGGATGTCTTGAGGGTTCAGTGGTGTCAAGAATGGTCAGGTTGCCCATGCGAGTGGCCACTGCTGCCAGTTGGGATGTCTGGTTGTACACCTTGCAGTTTTTATCAGTGTCAAACACAACTTTGAAGCCCTTGTTGTTGAGCTTTGTCAGTGAGAGGAGATTTGCTCCAAGGTCTGGCACGTAGAGTACATCCTCAAAAGTTCTTATGGCTGACTTTCCGTTGCACTTGATGCTGACCTTGACTGTTCCTTGCCCATAAGCAGGGATAGTCCTTCCATCACCGAGGCGAACTTCTCGTGGTGTCAGAAAACGTTTGAAGCTGATGAACCAGTCCTTTTTGCAGGTCATGTGCTTCGTGCAGCCAGAGTCCATGATCCATGCCAGAATCCCGGTGGCCAGAAGAAGAACGCTGTCGATGGAGCACATAGCCAACTCTTCGGTCACAAATTCTTCTCCTGCCAGGGTGTGATGTACTGTCGCTTATGTTCTTGAACCATAGATTTGATGTTCTGACTGCGAGGCTGACATGTCTTTGTCAGGTAAGACTGGTCCTTCAGATAGAAGATTCAGTTGAAAATTGTCTTCTTCATCTGATGACTCCTGTGCTTTGGTAGACCCTGTAAGGAAAGCAGCCACAGTGGACATGTAGGTGGTCAGCATTGCTTGATGGGGTCGGCGAGCTCCATAGTGGCGAGTGAAGTGTGGACGTCGTTTGGGGCAGTCCACGGCAATGTGTCCCTTCTGCTTGCATGTCTAGCACACTCGATCAGTCGGTGGAACAAAGCCCCTTGGTGAATGAGGGGTTGGTTGATCTCTGTTGTTGAAATGAGTAAGGGATCCCTGGCTGCCATTCCCATAAGCTCCAAATTTCTTTGTCATTTGTCCTTGGTATTTGGTCACAAGGCCGGTTTCACCTCCGTTGTCTTTGACATACTGTTCTTCAACTATCATGAGTTCTTCGACAGCCTTCTCCAGAGTTAGAGAATATGGTTGGCTTCTAAGTGGTGCTGCTGCTGCTACTGCTGGTGCTGCTTCAGCGGCGGCACCAGGTGCCCCACCTGCAGCTCTTCCTTGTGCTCCGATAGCTTGCTGTAGTGTTGTCCGGAGCTCTGCGAGTTGGGCATCAAAGGTCTTCCCCTGTTTCTGGAAAGTCTGAAGTCGGTTGATGGTATCTTTGAATCTGGCAGGTAGTTCACGAAAAAGTGTTAATACCAGAACTCTTTCAGAAATGACTTCTCCCATCGATGAAATACGACTGGCCAGATGTTTGAGGTGGGACACATGGTCTTCCTGGCGTGTTCCCTCTTCCATTTGCTGAGTATGAAACTCTCTCAGTAGGCTTCCCAACTCAACATCGCTTGTCCTTTCATAGCGACTCTTCAGGGCATTCCAGGATTTCCTTGGATAGTTGGTTGGATTATTTTCTCTGATGATGAACTTGAGTCGCTCAGTTAGATTCAGCGCCAGGATTGAGAAGGCCTGATCACAGCGCCGTTTCAAGCTGGCTTGTTCTTCAGGTAACGCTCCTGCAGGTAATGTGTCAGTAGGTGGATCGCAGAGGACACCCCATAGTCCCTTGTTCATGAATATCATCTCAATGTTGAAAGCGAAGGTATGGTAGTCATCGCCGTCGAACGGCGCCACTTTGAAATGATCTCCATTGTTGATTGTTGCCGCCATGGTTGCGTAGATCTGGAGATGCCACCTGCTCTGATACCAAATGTTGGATTTTACATAAGCAAAATCTTTAGGAATCTTCAGATGAGGTACTCTGATGGTTCCACTTTCTGGTACTGTGCTGAATTCGTTGGTGATGACTTCACAGTTAAGAATAATCACTTAAACACACACAGGCATTCTTGCCTTGGCAATGCCCCTGACTGTGCGATTCAAGAGTATGAACTAAAGGCACAGATACACGACTCGTCGCACAAGCTTTCCAACGGTACCAAGCTTGTTCGAAATGGTTACACACAGACGAAGTGAATGGAAATACAAACCTACANTCCACTTTCTGGTACTGTGCTGAATTCGTTGGTGATGACTTCACAGTTAAGAATAATCACTTAAACACACACAGGCATTCTTGCCTTGGCAATGCCCCTGACTGTGCGATTCAAGAGTATGAACTAAAGGCACAGATACACGACTCGTCGCACAAGCTTTCCAACGGTACCAAGCTTGTTCGAAATGGTTACACACAGACAAAGTGAATGGAAATACAAACCTATAGCTACTTATCTGTCTACACTAGTTAGAAGCAAAAAAGTACAAGTGTTGACTCAGTCCGGTCTCCTTGTGTCTTCACAAGATCTTCCGGACACCGCTTGATGATCTCCGAACATCGGCAGACCGAGGTTGGCGGATGCCCAGCGCCCTCGGTGCGATCCACCGACGAGATCGTCCGGATCTGCGGTAGCTTCTTTATGGCCATCGATCTGGCTCGGGCTTCTGGCTCACGATGATAGTTCGACCGTATCTCTCGATACCAACGGTGCCGATCAATCCAAAACGCCCTCGCAGGATGCCTGACCACGGGATCCACTTTAGAAAGAGGAATAACTTCAGCGGATACTTGGTCCATGCCACGTCAGCAGCCTCGAAGTTGAGAGGAGCTCATGCTCACACTCTCACCTCATTTCCCGGACCTCACATCCTGTTGGTCCAAAACTTGTCGTTATATGCAGCTGCCGGTAAAGATATGCCGTCAGCTCTCCAGAGCTCCAATGGGATGGCTAGAGGAAGTAGGGCCGCGGATGGATGGATCAGTGGGACACCTAAAGAGGCATGCCCACAGCCATACCATGCCCCGCCAAAGGAGGGTCGAGAGGGTGATGACGATCTCATTCTCGGCCCTCTTGTTTTGCTTTTTGTTGATGGTGTGCCGAGCCCAGGAGAGCAGTAGATCAAGATGATCGGACGGTTGTCCTTTTTCCAACATACAGACGCAGCACAGGTGCTGACAGTAGCCAGGGCGATGCGCAGACTCCTCTATGCCATGCCACGCGAGACAGACGTCGACTTCCGCCCCTTCCTTGGCGAGCCCGGCACAGGCACGGGCGCCGACCCCCCGGGGGTTGGGATCTGGCCTTATCCCTGCTGGCCGTAGAGACGCACGTCACCCGTGCAGCACACATTTGTGCCTTTCACTCTCTGCCTCAGGGACTTGCAGAGCCTGCAGCTAACTACTGGCAACGTGCCATGCGCATCTACACGCGCCTTGGGACCTCCAGAGGCACACACCTGTGGACGCTCCGTACGATGATGCTCGGAGTTTGCCTTGAGTATACTGACATCTTCACACGGTACAGTGATGCTGTCCTCAAGCCCTGTTTAGCCACTCTACATCTTCTCCCTAGGGCCTATCAGCTTTTCCTCCAGGTGACTTAAGCCCGCGAGGCAGCTGTGGCCCATCGGGAGACTTCCCTTGCTGCAGCAGTCGTCGCATCACCACCATCATCCCTCCTACAATCTCCTTCTTCATCCTCCATCACGTCCTCGTCTTCCTCCTCCTCTTCGGCCCCACCCACACCCACTCAGACATAGGGTGTTGTAGCATCAGCTTAGGGGAAGAAGAAGAAGGGGAAGCGTGGATCAGGTCAGCAGTAGTCACAGTAGTAGTCGTCCTCCAGTGGTAGCAGTGGACGTTCTGTTCACTGCTACAACTTTGGAGGCGCCAATCGCTACACCGAGTGCCAACAGCCGCTTGACAAGACGCGGATTACTCGTGGGCTCAAGGCTGCACACGCCCTCTGTTCCACGTCATGCACGACATCCTTGCCATCCTCCGGACGCGTGGTGGCCACGACTGCAGCTGTTCCCGCTTCTCCACCAACGAGTAGCAGCGATCCAGACCCACGTGACCGCACCGTTGCAGTGCTCCCACACCTTCTGGCGCTCCGCTTTCAGGGAGGTGCGAGTGTGTTGTCATCGTCGGGTGGTCCACAGACGGTCTGTCTGTCTGTTCCTCTGACTCGTGACGGCACGTGTGGGGGGGGCACAGTCACCATGTGATGATGATGGGCCTGACTGCACCGATTGGGTTCATGAGTCTCATCTTTGTGTCCTACGTCGTTCCTCCCCACTGACGGCTCAGCGTCCCTCTGATGCCGAGTCTTTCATTGCCCGTTGTACAATGACGTCCACCATTCATGACTCCAGTGGCACTTGGATCATCGATTCTAGTGCCACTCATCACATGACGTATCGTCGTAGTGATTTTCTCGTTCTCGGTCCTCTCACGTCTGTCCGTTCCGACCGTACAGGCTCTGGTCAGTCCTTGCCAGTCCATGGTGTTGGGGTCTTATGTTTTGACCGTCCGTCTCGCCCCCTGTACCTTTCTCATGTTTCGTTAGTGCCTGATCTTGAGCTTAGCTTGCTTTTTGTGCGTGCCTACACACTGATGGGCCTCTCTGTGGAGCATACCACAGACTCAATGACTGTGACTGCTACTGGCACACGTAGTTTTGTCCTTTGTGCCTCTGTCTTAGATGATTTGTATCGCGTCTCTTGTACCTCCTCCCCTTGCTCCCCTTCCTCCTCCGCTCGGGTTTTTGTCACTGGTGTTCTGTCTCCAAAACACCAGCGATTGGTTCATCAACGTCTGTGTCACGTTGGCTCTGATACTATGTCAAAGCTCATTCGGATACAGCCAGCTCTCGGTCTTGACGCGGCTTCTTTCGAGAAGCCACCCAAGACCGACTGTCTCTTTTGCACTCAGGGGAAGATGCACCGATGCACCTACCCTGACTCTCATTCTCGAGCGCTTCGGCCTCTCGAGTTAGTGCACTCGGACCTTCTCAGTCCTCTTCCGGTCGAGTCCCTATGTGATCGGGGCCGGTACGTTCTGACTGTGACTTATGACTTTACCCGGATGCGGTGGGTCTACAGCCTGCGTCAGAAGAGCGACGCTGCCCTTGCGGTTCGCCTCTGGCTAGTAATGGCTAAGCATCAGTCACATCACACGCTGCATACTTTCCGCTCGGATCGTGGCAGTGAGTTCCTTGGCGAGATGGACGGATTCTTTACTGAGCACGGGATTTTTCACTAGGTCTCCTCTCCTGCTACTCCTCAACAGAACGGTGTTTCCGAGAGCTGGAACCGTTCCATGGAGGATGCGGTTCGCGCTATGCGGTCAAAGTGCGGTCTCCATGAGTCCTTCGCTTTTGAGGGCTTTGCCTACATGACGTGGGTCTGGACCTGCCTCCCGCACGGTCCGCTTCCGGACCATATGACACCGTATGAGCTCTAGTTTGGACATCGTGCTGACCTTCGTCTCGCTCGCGTCTGGGGATCCCTGGCCTCCGTATGGTACACTGAGGACCAGCAGGGGTCCAAGGTGTCACCTCGGGGCCGCTTGTGTGCCTTCGTTGGCATTTCCCCGCGATCGAAGGCTTGGCGCTTCTGGGACCCTATTTGTCGTGGCGTCATTGAGTCCCGCGACGCGCACTTTTTCAAGTCTCTCACATACCGTGACCTAACTTCCATCACAGCACTCTCCGCTACGCATGTTCCTACCTGTGCGGGTTCTCGGCGAATGGGGGAGACTTCTACGCCATAGAGCACCTCTCATTAGGTTGATGTCTCCGTTGGAGTCCCCTTCACCTCTCAATCTCCGGCCCTTGATGACCCGGTAATCATCGCTGTCGGTCTAGAGACCTCGCTTGTACAGCCTGTTTCACACCCCACAGGTGTCCCTGCTTCAGCTCCTGTGCCTACTTCTGCGCCAGTACTTGCGTCACCCGGCACTCCTGTCTGTGTGTCTGGTCCACTCTCGCCTACTTCCGTACCTGCGTCTGCCGGCACCCCTGCCTCTTTTTCAGGTCCAGTCTTGCTTGCTCGCGCTGTCACATCCAGCCCCGTGTCCCCCACACACGCGTCTCCTCGCACGGCATCACCGGCTGCCTTGCCTCAGCCCCCACCAGCTGTGGTCATGCCCGTCCCTCAGCCTGAGGTCCGCCTCTCGAGCTCAGGTTACTCCCGTGAGCCTGGTGGCCGTCTTCGACCACTGGATTCCGGAGCTCAGCGAGCGTCAGACCCCGCACCTGGGTGCCCCTCTCGCAGTATCATGAGTGGTGACCCCGGCAAAAAGGCCCTAGGCCTGAGTGTCCGCAGTGAGCTCATAAAGGTACATCCAGCGTACCCCATAGGACACGATCTCGTCACTCGCGAGTTCCATATCGCTGGTAATGTAGCAGTTGATCTTGTGGTCATCAGGCCTAGCACCGAGGCATGTGCCCTTGCCACGCAGAGCTCTCCCTCTATGGCACCCAACCCGGGCACCCTGAGGGAAGCTCTCTCATCACAGGATGCCAACGCTTGGCGAGCTGCCTACGAGCATGAGCTTCGCGCTATCCGAGAGCATAGAGTCTACGAGCTCGTCGACCTTCCGCCTGGGAGGAAGGCTATTCAGGTCAAGTGGGTCTTTTGCAAGAAAGTGAAGCCAGATGGCTCACTGGAACGCTACAAGGCCCGCTTGGTCGTCAAGGGGTACTCTCAGATTGAGGGCGTCGATTACACTGACACTTTTGCCCCTGTCGGTCGCATGCCCTCAGCTCAAGCTCTGTTCGGTGTAGCGGCTTAGCATGACTCGGAACTGCACCAAATGGATGTGAACAATGCATTCCTCTGTGGCTCTCTGGATGAGGAGATCTACGTGGCTCAACCACCAGGCTTTGAGGACGGTGACAAGGTCTGGCGCTTGCGCAAGTCCTTGTACAGCCTCAAGCGGTCTCCGCGGTGTTGGAACCGGGAGATCACCGGCACTTTGGCTCGTGCGGGATATGTACAGAGCGAGGCAGATCCCTCTCTGTTCATCCTGCCGACACCCGAGCAGTTCACCGCCATCCTGGTCTATGTCGATGACCTTCACATTGTGTCTCCGTCCCTGGAGGTCGTGAAGGAGGCCAAAGCTGTCCTTCAGACTGCCTACAGGATGAAGGACCTCGATCCTGCATCGGTGTTTCTTGGTATGGAGATCGTGCGAGATCGCAAGCGACGGACGCTGTTGCTGCATCAGGCCTGATATGCACGAGTCGTGGGGGAGCGCTTCAGTAATCTCCTTGGTGAAATACCCACCGCTTCCACACCTCTTACACCCAATGGGCAGGATGCCTTGAAGGTGGATGATCCCACATAGCTGGGGGAGACAATGAACGTGACCTTGGGCCTCCGTCTCATCGGATCTCTGATGTACCTGGCCACTACCACACATCCAGACATCACTTTCCCCGTCAACCTCCTCGCTCAGTTCTCGCAAGCTCCTCGTGCTAGAGCCCTCCACGCGGCTGTGCGAGTGGTGCGGTATGTGGTTTCCACACCATACCTCTGACTTTGCTTTTGTCGGCAGCGTTCGATTGTCCAAGACGGCCACACTGTTAGTGACTAGGCTTGGAGCCAAGATGGATGCAGCCGTACGGGCTACGTGTTCCTGCTCGGTGGTATCGCTCTGTCTTGGCATAGCGGGAAGCAGGGCTGCATTGCACGTAGCTCGTCGAAGGCAGCGTACGTTGCTTTGTGCGCAGGGGTTGCTCAGGCGGTATGGCTGCAGTGCCCGTTTCTTGAGCTTGGTCAGTCAGTACCCACCATTTTGCTTCGTTGCGACAACCAGAGTGCTCTCGCCATTGCCGAGAACTCCGGTGTCTTTCACGCTCGCACGAAGCACATTGCGGTTGAGCATCACTTTGTGCGTGATCTGGTGGAGCGACACGTGATCTCCGTCATGTGGGTTGGCGCTGACATGCAGCGTGCTGATTTCTTGACGAAGGCACTAGCTCGTAGAAAGTTCCTGGTGGCCATACGTTCTGTCGGGCTTCGCCCCATGCCTGAGGGTGGTTGAGTGTTGGATGTGTGTTTATGTCTCATCTGTTTCACAATGACTATTGTAATTGTCCCACTGCTGCACATGTATGGACATGCGTACCATTGGGTCATGGGGGAGTGTTGTGATTTGTGACGTTCCTGTACGGTCTACTGTGACCACTCGGCCGTGTCCATACTCGTGCAGATCCTTGAGGCGGGCCCTGGTGACATCCGTGGGACGACGGGCGGTGGACTACTAGCTTGGAGCTGGCCGACTACCGTTCTAGAGCCCCGGACACTGCCGGGACTCCCTGCTGTTTCTCTGCAGCCCGCAGGATTCTTTTTGGCGGACTGGCCATGAGCCTGATTTGCATGTTTTTGCATTGTATGTCCACCGTCTGATGATGGATGCATGCATGTGACCAGTCGTAGATTCCGTCTTCTGATCCTGCACCTCTAGGTTTAGACGCCGCAGTAGTCTGACATGTGTGCGCAGAGGTATGGCCAAACAGTGGTTCTGGGCCGGTTTTAGGACAGCTCTTGGACCGCCGCGTGCGACACCCGCTATGCGCCGTGGCAGGTATTTGGGCCATGGACCTGTCATTTGTTATCTCTCTCTGCAAATGCTATTGAGGCATTCAGACACTTTGCCTTGTGTCCCCTGGCCAAACTCTTGCCGTTGCATGCACGACCTGTGACTGTCTTCACCGTCTGATCAGGCACTGACGCCTTGTCAACCGTTGTGTCGCTAGGAAGCTTCCGTGCATCTTTTCAGGAGTATGGGTGTGCGGCCAGTGTACACCCAAAGTGATTGGCAGCCGTGGGTGCAGATGCATCCCATGACAAAGTCGCGTATGTGACCACATGGTCATTTCTTCTTTAAACGTCACATTTTATTCGTGGGATACCCATTTTTGACATGTGTTCCGACATGCATCCTGCTCTCTTCCAGTCCAAACATGCTCTATAAGCGAAGTAAGTTTTTTGGGTACATTATGCCACTTGTGTTTTTTTTTACCACCTGGTACCCATGATTGTCATCCAAGCATGATGAAGATAAAGTATTACAGAACACTCCAGTAAACATGGCTATAAAAACGAGTACAATACATGCATTGTTTGATCATAGATCGGGATGGAAAATTCCCGTATGGGACCACATGGTGATATGTCCATTTAACTTCACATGTTATTCATGGGTTACTTGGCCTTTGTGGCATGGGCACATGTACATCTTCATGATGTGTGTCGGCTTGTTGGTTGCCCATATCCTTGAAGTGAAGCAAGTTGCACTAATCCCAACTACCAATCCAGTAACAAACGAAAGCTCTAACTCTGATGAGAAGTCCATGGCAAAGAAGTCATTGGTGTATCGTTGAATTTCATGAAAGAAAATGAGCACTATGCCCCTGGACTTCTTTCTATACAACGGCATGGGCACGTAGACGTTAACTTCCGGAGAAAAATAGATTTCACACCCAAAGTCATCATCACAGTCATTCAATTTGTGTACACGTGCTTACAAGCAAGCAGCTGACATGAAAACTCTAACATAGCCTGAGGGCCCTACTGTGGTCGGCCACATGTTATCTGGCCCGCCATCTTCACTTTGTGCCACTTATGCTGACCTTGGCCAGGGGGCAGGCATTACATTGGGCTTCTTCAAGTTGCACACCCCTGTTTCGCACACCATGGAGACAGCACACAGACAGGTGTAAGACAACAAGTGAATGAACTGAAACAATGCAGGACAGGAATAATGGGGAATGGGAACGTCCCTCTCAAACGCCCTCGTTTTCCTCCTCATCGTAGTAGTCTTCTGGGACATCATCCCATCCTCCATGTGGCATGCCCTGTGTGGCAATGTCTCTGTGAGAGGAGTCAAGGTGCTGTCGTATGTGTCTCATGTCGTCCTCCTCGCTGATCCACCGGTACCGTTCCGGCGCCTCTCGTTCGGAGTCTTCATCGATGATGAAGCTTTCTGGGTCGTAGACCTCCTCTTGCGCACTGTCCTACGTCGGATACTGCTCAGGGTCGTATTCGCGGTCGTCGTCGACTAATACGTTGACTGTCTCCTGTTGCGGACCTACAGCAGCCGCCTCGTTCCCTACTTCTGCTTCTGCTGCTGCAATTGCCGCTGCAGCCTCTGCCGCCTCTGCCTCTGCTTGGGTCCCAGCTGTTGGCCAGCGCCCAGCATATGCCTCCGCACGCAATGTAGCTTCTGCCCTGCCCAGCCGCTTCCGCAGCGCTGCATCTGCTGCTACAGCCGCTGGTGCCATTGCCGCTTGGTTGCTACACTTGGACACTGTGTGGCCACGCAGGCCACACCAACGGCATATGTTGTTCGCCTTCCTGCGCTCCTTGCGGTCCAACCGCTTGGTCTGTGGCCTACCATGCCCACGGCGTGGTCCCGGCTGCGTCCAGATGACCCCCTCCTGTGGGATCAGCGCCGCGGGGTCCACACCTGGCATGGAATTGTTGTACGCGTGACGAAACACCATCTTCGTCAGACCAGCGTCACACAGTGGCTCTGGCGGCTGGCCGCCACCCAAGAGCACTGCACACGCGTGCACGCAGGATTGTCCCCACTCTTTCCAGGCCCCACAGGTACAGGACCGTGCGGCGACGTCGACACGCCGGATGCGGTTGGAGGCCCCACGCACGGTCGCCATGTGCGGCCCCTCCTCGGTGACGTCATGCCCGTTGGACAGAACAGACACGTTCAGCAACCAGGCCTCTGGGTTAGGGTTGAGGTCTCCCTTGCAAGCTCGGGTCTCCTTCTTGCGGTCCGCCATGAGGTGCTGCACCCGCACAAACAGAGAGACAAAGCAGTAAAACGGGTAGAGCTTCTGGACTTCAATGATCCTGGCGATCTGTGATTTAGAAGCGTTTGAGGTAGTGTGTCCTCCAAGACCTATGGGGCAGTAGACACGTGTCCACCACTCTAGAGGGATGCCGCCCACACCGCCACTTCCAAAGAGGTACACCACGCAGTGCAGATACTGCCTCCTCATGATCTCCTCACAACGTTGGAACTCTGCGTGGGTCAACCCATGCGCCAGCCGCCAGCACCGAAACCTCGCGCGCTTGCCATAACGCTGGCGGACATTCTGCCGCAGGTGCCACGCACAGTAAGTGTGCATAGCACCTGGCAGCTTACTGCCCACCGCGTTGATGAGGCCCTTCTCTTGGTCGCTGATGACCGATGTGCCCTGCTGTGCTGCGGTTGGGAAGGCGATGGCCCAGTGGGAGCAGAACCATGTCCATTATTCTTTGTTTTCTACGGGCACCAGAGCCCACGCAATCGGAACTGCATGGTCATTGGCGTCGAAGTACTGCGCCACCAGAAGCATCTACTTGTGTCCGTTTTCTAGGAACGTCCCATCCATCGTCACGATGCGATGGGAGTGTTGAAAACCGAGGACTGTTGTGCCAGGAGCCATAAACGCCCAGTGGAAGACATTACCCTCGGTCGCCTCAGCGATTGCGTGCACATTGCGGTCCAGTTTTGTCAGCTGCTGTGGATAATGAACATGAATAGGTGAGGACAGGCACACCATTTTGAAGGAGGGATAAAGTGAACAATAATCAGACGACATGTACCTCTTGTGTGTAGGAAAGGAACAGGGACCACGACATGGTCCGCGAGCCTAGAAGCTTCTCCTGGGCCGCCACCTTTGCGCGGTAGAGAGTCCCGCGGTCAACATCCTTTCCGGTCGCTTTCTTCATGACTGCCTTGAGGCTAGTGATGTCCGCGCATGGGTTCTTCTGCAAAGTTGCTGCGATGTGACGGGTCACCCACTTCACGGTCTTCGCCGGATCTCCACGACCAGAACCAGCTCCTAGGACACAGTGGTGCCCGTCCTTCCATTCAGAAACTTTCACCAATCTACTTTGAGTGCAAACGTGGGCTCACAAAATCCACGGGCAGTCCTTGTCTTTAAACTGCAAACAGCGCGCCGTGAACCTGGTGGGCTCGCTGCGTAGCCACTGCACAGTCATGCGGCTCTTGATGAGGTAGTCGTCCACGGCCCGACGACACTCCCCCATGTCCTTAAACTCCATGCCTCCCGAGAAAGCGCCATCGACCTTGGTACATTTTGGAGCTTGTTTGCCCGCCTCATCGTCCGAGGACACTACAATTGAACACAAAACCATAATCATATTGGGCAAAAACTGTGTAAAAAATAGTCAACCCGCAAACAAAGCACGACAGACGACGGGACGAGCTAGTGCAGGGTGTTTTATCCTACAGTGGTTTGTCCCCTAAACGGCCTAGCCTCAGCTTAGGCAAGGGGGTCTTCTCAGGCGAAGAGAGGATGACGACGACTTCTGAGTCTAATCGTGCATAAAAAATCAGGCGACGAGCAGAAGGGGGGGAGGCGAGACCTGGCTCATCGAGAACAAAGTGTGCTAAGGCAGGCGGTGGACTCCCGAGAGTGCGGTCATGAGACTGCCCGCGGCCCCGCCTACGGAACGTGGACCACCGCAATCGTGCAGCCATAGTGTGCGAGACTGGGCACATCATATGAATCAGGAACACTTAAACCAGGGGATACCCACAATTTGGCTCACCTGGGTGAACGACGTCCTCGGACATCCTCGGCACCGTGCCGAGGCAGTGCACGGTGCTGGAGCAACAACGACAGAGGCGTGACAAGTGGTGATAGGTCTAACTCCTTGGCTAGGAGAGAACAGATGGGGGGGGGGGGGGGGGGGGG
>SZWC01000239.1:295055-318516 GCA_023375785.1 Penium margaritaceum | reverse complement strand
GGGGGGGGGGGGGGGGGGGGGGGGGGGGGGGGGCGGCAATCCACTTTGTGCGTGGCATATGATGCACCTGAACGGAAGCATGCTTGGCTGTCAGTGTCAACGACCCTTGCGTCCGTCGAACGTTCCGCAAACGCCAAAGTCAACACGTGCACGCCAGCTGGACACGCCGGGATCCGTTCAATGTCATGCATGCGTCCCCCTACATGACAGTGAAACCCGTACATCGACATCCGAGCACCAAAGCATGAACACATAGTACCCCCTGAGAAAATGACTCCGAAAACACGTACCATTACGTTTTGTAAGACATTATTGTGTAAAAAACACTACATTGCAATAAACGGCGGCCCTCCAACAGCCTTGTCCGCGACTAACATCGTAAACATGACATAACGTTCGTTGGCTCTGGCGAATACTTGGAGTTCGTTTCTGCACTCTACTTAAACACATAGACGGCATACCTATGTTTTAAAATGAAGAACGGGATGCCCGTATGCCATTGCATTTTTTAACAGTATGGGTGCACCATTATCAGCCACATTACTCATGGGCACGCCGTATTTATTTTTTTGTATGCCGGGTATACCGTGTCTAATATTCGACCCATGGGTATGCCAGCTTTATAGTGCGCGCGGTCAGGGTATCCGAGCTATTTTGCCCTTTTTGGAGACATTAGCGTACATTCCCCCCCCCCACGTTATCACAAGCCTCAGTCTAAACATCCACATCCAAAGAAACAGTAAAGATCCTATCATCTTTCCATCACACCAAGTAGATTTAAGTTGAAAAGGTTTGGAATGCAGTAAAACAGATAATGCAAAACATTTAGACAATTGAGGAGAATACACTTCGCAGAATGTGTAGTTCAATCACACGTGTCGCAATTATCAAGCGCATATGTGCAAGAGGGGAAACAATACAGAGGAATACTTGGCAATCCCGCAATCCATGTAGCTCGTTCAAGAAACCCAGCCAAGAAGTCTGATTTTTCTGGCAAAGTGAAGGCACTTGTTCATGAACGACTGTGAATCTCAATTAATCGATTAGACAGCATGAAAGATTAGTCACCAGTAGTTGTTTTGACACTTCTTGAAAATGGTGTAACCTGCACAACCTTCTCAAATGGAAAACTAGGCAACAAGTTGGGGCAACAGCGTTGTCGATGTCGTGTGCAGGTTTTCCACCCTCGTTGCTCAAGTCTGCTGCCCCCTCAGTCTGCTGCTCTAGAGACTTAAGTCTAGAAGCTCTGGGTTTGTTACTCAGAAACGTGCGTGCCCGTGTTAGCGCCAAAAAGCAACTGAAAACTGAAAGTGACTGATTAGGAATGAAGAATGAGCAACAATGGGAGACCCCTCCAAGTTCTAGCTCCCCCCCACTAGTGTAGAACTTGTTACTCAGCTAACCAGCCAATCAGAAAATAGTCCTAGACCTATATTCTGGCATGCACGGTTTTCTCCGTGAGCCCTACCAGACGCCTGACAGCCCAAAACCCGGACGTCGTCCGTTTTGCCTCAAAACTGGACNAACGTGCGTGCCCGTGTTAGCGCCAAAAAGCAACTGAAAACTGAAAGTGACTGATTAGGAATGAAGAATGAGCAACAATGGGAGACCCCTCCAAGTTCTAGCTCCCCCCCACTAGTGTAGAACTTGTTACTCAGCTAACCAGCCAATCAGAAAATAGTCCTAGACCTATATTCTGGCATGCACGGTTTTCTCCGTGAGCCCTACCAGACGCCTGACAGCCCAAAACCCGGACGTCGTCCGTTTTGCCTCAAAACTGGACCATACCATGATACCGACGTTAAAAACGCAGTCGTGCAGTCAGAATCAGCTAGAAAATTAGCAGCAAAGAGTTATGACTGCCCAAACCCAGGCAGTGGATACGACGGTCCATGATGCCAAACAGTGTCACGCTGCAAGAGACACGGACCCTAGGCAAAGCATGATGCTACAGACGCAATGGCATATTCAGAAACAGCGCTGGGTGCATGTGGACAGCTTCTACGGTGACAGTGACCGTCGACGGCCCGACCGCCGAGGAGGCCTGCCGATGGAGCTGAGCACATCGCCGGAGGGAGGAGGCTCCATCGAATTGCAAGTAGGCCTCAGCGTGCATCGGCTTCACCGGACGACACTCCAGCAACGTTGAGTCTCGCTGTCAGTCATCTGCACGCCGATGTACACAAGCCAGGAGGACACAATAGAGCACGATGAGAGATGCGCACAAATCAACACTCCCCCATGAATGACATGCGTAGTGCACATGTGCGGGCAGAGACGCAGTCAACAACCAAACTCCCCTAGGGCACGCAGAGACACAGGCAGGGACAAAGAGAGCCACTCACGGACACACGCCAACCGAACTCACAGCCTTCTTGAACGAGTCGCACTTCAGTGCCTTGGTCAAGAAGTAAGCTAGCTGCCGTGCTTTCTCAATCCACACAATGTTGATGCTTCCCTCATGCAACAACAAACGCACATAGTGATACTCAACATTGATGTGCTTTGTGCGTGTGTGATGCACGCCGTCATTGTTGGCGATGGCCATGGCACTCGCATTGTCACAATGCGACGTGATGGATAGGATGCAATGACGCAACTCAGACAAAGGACGACGCAACCACACACTCTCACACGCACCTGAGTCAAGGGCCATGTGCTCAGCCTCAGCAGTGCTGCGTGTAATGTTCCCTTACTTGCCACTACGCCAGGAAACAGTCGTGCCGCCGATAAAAAAGATCCAGCCTGTGCGAAAATTACCGTCACGACTATCAGCCCAGTCACTGTCGGTGTAGCCCACCGCGACGATAGATGGCTGGCGGCGGAACATGAGACCTTACCGAGGAGTTGAGACGATATAGCATCGTTCGCGGATTGCTGGCTCAAAGTGGAGGTGACGCGGCTCCTGAGAAAATTGAGCTAGGAGGTTGACGGCGAACGCGATGTCTGGGCGCGTCTTTGTCACCAGGAACATCAGTGACCCGATGACTCCCACATACGTGGTCACGTCAACTTGCTCTCCCACAAAGGCTGGATGAGGACTCTTAAGCTTCACCTATCCATCAGATCACATGGGTGAAGATGCGCTGGGCACGAGGGGGAGGTCCTTGACGAAGCGAGTGGACAGGGTCCGCACATAGGCAGTAGCTTGGTGGACATGCAGGATACCGAAGGAGCAATCATGCTCGAGCTCCATACCCAGGAAGACTCGGGCAGACCCGAGATCCTTCATCTGGTAGGCGATGTGCGGCTGGTCCTTGACACGCTGGACGGCAGCCATGTCAGGCGATGCAATGAGGAGATCGTTGACGTAGACCAAGATAGAGGCGAGGGTCCGGCCTCGCGGGCTGAAAAATAGTGCGGGGTCAGGGGTACTGCCCTGAAGACCGCTGCGAAGGAGCGTGCTGCTGATTTCCTTGTTCCAGCACCGAGGCAACTACTTCAGGCTGCAGAAGGCCTTCCGTAGCCGCCACACTCTCCTAGTGTCGTTATCGAAGCCTGGAGGGTGCACCATGTAGAGTTCCTCACCCTCCAATGAACCATGGAGGAAGGCGTTACCTCACATCCATCTGATGCATTTCCCACCAATGCTAGGCAACCAGACTGAAGAGCGCTCGGCTCGTGGAGAACCGGCAACTGGAGCAAATATCTAGTCATAGTTAACCCCAGGGACCTTAGCAAACCCCTTGGCTGTGAGGCGGGCCTTGTACTTGTTGAAGGACCCGTCGGGCTTCAATTAGCGCCGAAGGACCCACCTGGCAGCGATGGCCTTCCGACTTGGAGGGAGGTTGACGAGATTATACACATGGTGCTGCTGGATAGCAGCGAACTCGTCAATACAGGCAGCATCCTAGTGTGCAGCCTCAGGAGAGGTGCGAGCCTCGTGCAGGGTGGCTGGATCCTCCCAGCGTGCTATGGAACAGACTAAGAGAGCGTGTGCATTCAACGCTCCACGTGGGATGCGTGCCAGTGCAGCCGTGACATCATGCCAATGCTCGTGATGAAGCACGGTGTAGCCTAGTGCACAGCCAAGGTGAAGGTCTGCAATGATAGCCGAAGTGGTCAGGCCGAGGGCCTTGGTGCCAGTGTCCCCACTCACGACCGTGGGAGTGGAAGAGACACAAGGAACGACAGGGGGTCGAGATGCCACACGACAAGATACTGCTTTCTGCATGCTCACTGACGGCCTGGGTCGGAGGCTGCCACGCGTATAGGGCAAGAAGGCGGGAGTTGGCCCCGAGTCTGACAGGCCGACGAAGGCGGACGGGGCTGATGGCCCGCAGGGACCAACAGATGCGAAAGGGTCTTCTGGACTAGAGGGGCTAGCGGACGCGACTGGGGTTGCTGGTCCGGAGGGGCCAACAGACGCGACTGGGGCCGCCGACCCGGAGGAGCCAGAGGGCGCAACCGGGGCGGCTAGCCCAGAGGGACCAGTGGACGCTACTAGGACCGCCGGCCCGGACGGACCGATAGACAAGATTGGGCCGCCAGCCCAAAGGGACCGGTGGACACGATTGGGACCGCCGGCCCAGAGGGAATGGTGGACGCGGCTGGGACCGCCCGTCCGGAGGGATCGGTGGACGTGATTGGGACTGCCGGCCCGGAGGGACCGGTGGACGCGACTGGGGCTACTGGCTCGGAGGGGGCAGCGGGTGCAACTAGGGCTGCTGGCTCGGAGGAGGCAACGGGTGCGACAGGTGCTGCTGGCGCGGAGGAAGTAAGTGATGAGCCACCCGGAACCGGTAGGACGGAGGACGGACTCACCATTCCCCCACGCAACGGGAGGGACACCGACGAGCCGCAGCGAACCAGATCATGCAGAAATAGTTCTTCAAAGAAGAGGGCATCGCGGGACTTGACAATGCCGTGTCCGGAGGGATGCCAAAAGCTCCAAGCCTTAGACTGATGAGAGACGCCGAGAAAAGTGCAAGGACACACGTGGGGGGCGAGCTTGCTGCCTTGCTGCGGGGCGGGCAACCACACGGTGTCTACACAGTCCCAGACGCGAGTAGGGCAAAGGTCGGCTCGTTAACTGCACCAGTGCTGGTAGGGCGTGGACTGGCGGGGAAGGTGATTGTGAGAAATCTGGTTCCAGAACCACGTCATGTAGGCAATGGCTTCAAAGTAGAAGCCATCCGAGAGGCCACACTTGACCCGCATGGTGCGCACGGCATCGGCCATGGTACGGCAGCTTAGTCTCAGTCATGCAGGGTGAGGGGGACGAGAAGGAGGTGACGCAACTCGCACTTCCCTGGGGGGGAGGGCAAGGCAGGCCAAGCTGGGACACAATGAACTGCTCCAACTGTCGCTCACGCATCGACGACCCGGTGGTGTAGACTGAGTGCGGAGTAATAGCGTGAGAGTCCAAATAGAACAAAGACTGCACCCGTGAAGGGAACAGGGGCGCCAACGGTTACGGGTGATGCTGCTACGGAGCTGGCACCGGCGGGACCAGTGCAGAAGTTGGAGGAGTACTGCTGCTAGAAAAATTCGGGGCGTCAGGTCCAGCAACAGGGACGGCGGTAGAGGCAAGACGGCACTGCAACTACCAACGCATGGTGGCAATGACACGTGCCTCATCCGTAGGCAGCAGGCACATGTACCACCCATGCCTGGGCTGGCCACAATTGTGGCAGACTGAGCCACCACCGCTGGACCCAGTCAACTACTGTTGTTGCTGCTACTGCTGATCCTTGCCCTTCTTGCTCTCGCGTTTCTTCTTCCCCAACAACGAAGAGCTGGTGGACGTAGCTGCTGCTGGGGATGCGACGGCCACGAAGGCAACGGTAGGGGAGGCTAGAGCCTCTGTGTGCTGAAGGTGGGACTCTAGGCGAGCTTCCTCAATCCTGAGGAAGAGCTTGTATGCCCAAGGAATGACTGTGCCCTGGGCCACCATGGTGGAGATAACTTTGTGGGAGTAGTGCACAAAGACGTCAGCGTACGCGCTAGTGGCACCACGTTTGATGGTGACGAGAATGGCTAGAGGGGGTGGAGCAGAGATGCCGAGGCAAGGAAGGATGTCTTCAATCCGCTGCCAGTAGGCGGTGACTATCTTGGTCTCCCCCATGTGGAGGGAGTTGAACTCCCACAGTAGACGTTTGGTCTGAGCCTCGCTGGACAGGCGATGGGGGCGAGTGAGGACATGCTACACGGCTGTAGGGTCTGGGACGCTACTAGTGGTGAAGTTGCCAAGAAAGGGCTCTAGGGCCATGCGGGAAACCGGAGGAGTGACAAGGACGAGGGCGCGGACGGCGCGTATAGCGTCATACAACTGGTCGGCCTAGGTGGAGTCGTACGGACAAGTGTAGTATGCCCATAGGCCCTCACCTTGCACCCAGATGCGAAAGCCAAGCTCCCAACTTCGGAACTGCTTGCCGGCTTCAAGCGGCGGGGGCGGCGTCTCCAAGTCCTTTTGCCTGCGGCCGGCGCCCAGAGTGGGGCCAAGGATGGAGGTCCTTGGCCCCACTCTAGGCGTCCCGCTGGCGTTGAGTCTGCAGTTGCGCCAGGTAATACGTGGCAATGGACACAGCGGGGCTGGCATGCCCACGAGGAATGAACGGCGGCGGAACACTGGCGGCCATCTGTGAGGCCAATGGCTGCACTGCCACAAGCTGCTGCGTCAAGGTGGCAAGTTGTTGCTGAATGGCAGCTAAGGGATTAGGGGTTTCGGCGACGCCTGTTGGCTCCTGTTGTTGCTGATGCCGTTGCTGCTACTGCTGCTGCTCCTATTACTACTATTGCTGCTACTGTTGTAGCTGTAGCTACTGCTCTTCTCGGTCTTGTTGCTGCTACTACTATTGCTGCTGCTACTATTGCTACTGCTCTTGCTTCTGCAGTTGTTGCAGCTGCTACAAGAAAAGGAGAGGGGGTATCTCCCTCTCGGGGTCCTCCCAACCGAGGAGGACCCCTCCCCACTCGGGCTGTTAGCGATGGTTTTGGTACCCCCTCTCTTTCTTTCTTTTTTTGGTTTTTTGTGATTTGTGTGCTCCTGATGTCAGCAGTTACGTCAGCCTAGAACGGCTGGCATCACCAGCTGCTGTGGCTTAATCTGCTACTGCTATTGTAACATAGTTTCTTCCCCACCCTTCTGCCCCCTTTTTTTAATGACATCAGCAGTTTTGTCAGCAGTGACGTTAGAGGCTGGATGCTGACGTCACAAGTGGCTGTGGTTAGGGCCGTTGCTGCACAACTGTAGCGGCTGCTATTTTTGATGCCGCTGCTGCTTCTATTGCTGTCGCTGCTGCTGCTTGCCACAGCTGCTTTTGCTACTATTGCAGCTGCCATTGCAGCTCCTGTTGCGGCTGTTGCTACTACTGTGGCTGGTGTGGCAATAGCATGCTGGTGGGGCTGCTGTAGCTGCTACAGCAACTATGGTAGCTTCTGCTAGGGTGAGGGAATTTTTTTTCTAGCCTTTCTTTTTGTTTTGGTCTAGCACAGCAAGCCTCGCTGCTCGTTGTGGGCAGCGGGCTGCAAGCAACAAGCTCAGAGCTTGCTGCCAACAGCTCGCTGCTCGTAGCGAGCAGCGGGCTCGCTTCTTGGAGCCCGCTGCTCACGGCAAGCTGCGAGCTGCGAGCAGTAGCAACTGCTGTTGGCTGCTACTGGCTGCTGCTTGCTGCTGGTGCTGCTATAGCTTGCTCCTGTTGCTGCTTGCTGCTACTTGCTACTGTTGCTACTGCTGCAGCTTGCTACTGGTGCTGCTCACTACTGCTGCTAAGCTACTATTGCTGGCCGTTGCTGCTATTTGCTGTTGCGGGCTGCTGCTGCTGTTGTGAGCTGCTGCTACTGCCGGCAACATTTCTCCTGTACTATAGTATATGGGGGTCCGCCAGCGTTGTCTGTCACCTGTACGCCAGTCTTCTGCTGTTGCTGCTACACTCCAGCTCTGATACCAAAATGGAAAACTAGGCAGCAGGTTGGGGTAGCAGCGTTGTTGATGCAGCATGCGGGCTTCCACGCTCATTGTTTAAGTCTGCTGCCCCCTCAGTCTGCTGCTCTAGAGACTAAGTCTGGAAGCTCTGGGTTTGTTACTCAGAAAAGCACGCGTCAGTGTTAGTGCCAAAAAGCAGCTGAAAACTGAAAGTGACTGATTAGGAATGAAGAATGAGCAACAATGGGAGACCCCTCCAAGTTCTTCCTCCCTCCACTAGTGTAGAACTTGTTACTCAGCTAACCAACCAATCAGAAAATAGTCGTAGACCTATATTCTGGCAGGCAGGGTTTTCTCGATGAGCCCTGCCAGACGCGTGAGAGCCCAAAACCCGGGCGTCGTCCGTTTTGCCTGAAAACTCGACCATACCATAATACCAACATTGCAAACGCAGTCGTGCAGTCAGAATCAGTTAGAAAAGTAGCAGCAAAGAGTTATGACTGCCCGAACCCAGGCAGTGCCTACGATGGTCCATGATGCCAAATAGTGCCACGCAGCAAGAGACATAGACCCTAGGCAGAGCATGATGCTGCAGACGCAATGGCATAGTCAGAAACAACGTTGGGTGCATGCAAACAGCATCTGCGGTGGCAGTGACCGCCGGCGGCCCGTCCGCCGAGGAGGCCTGCCGATGGAGCTGAGCACATCGCCGGAGGGAGGAGGCTCCAGCAAACTACAAGTAGGCCTCAGCGTGCGTCGGCTCCACCGGATGACACTCTAGCAGCGTCAAGTCTCGCCGTCGGTCATCTGCACGCCGATGTACACAAGCCGGGAGGACACAATAGAGCACAATGAAAGATGCGCAAAAACCAACATTCTCCCATGCAAGTCGAAACACTTGGCCAAAATGCCCAGAGCCGAAGAGCAACAAAATTCATATGCCAATGTGTGGTGGGCT
Organism: Penium margaritaceum; assembly: GCA_023375785.1. NCBI lineage: Eukaryota > Viridiplantae > Streptophyta > Zygnematophyceae > Desmidiales > Peniaceae > Penium > Penium margaritaceum. Next base: position 309,691 of record SZWC01000239.1, on the reverse strand, counting down.
ATGGATGTATACATGGAAATGCCCACGTGCAGGGTTTCAAGACTCCTATCCAACAGTAACACAACACTTTCTCCCCTTTGAAACACAAAGTCCTAGCACACAAGGAGACGTTGTTCGATGGTGGCTAAACTGGTCTTTGATCAATCATTCAACCGATTGTAGGTCCATGGGGCTTCGTGCTATTATGCAATGCATCACATCCTTACTCCTTGAAAAGAAAGTTGATGAATTTGCCTCATCATCGGTGTGTGACTACACCTCCAACATCATGTTTTGTGTCCCCATTGTTACCTCGAGCAGAACATTGATGGTTTAAAGGGATGAGGTGCGCTGCACTAGATGTTTCAATAAATTGTGACATATGTGGAATTTGAATCAAGAACTAAGTGTACCTCTATGGCAAGTGTCAAACAAAAAAAACCACAAGGATCACAATGATGCATATGTAGAGTCTATGTTGCTCAAGCCAAGCGACGATTGCAATGTCATGTCGTGAATGGTCACTTCAAGAAACTCCGTTGAGAAGTCAGGGAGGTTTTGAGAATATCAAGGCACGGGTTTGTTACAATCTAGTACCATCAGGAAGTCTACCGAATTGTACCGGAACATCGACAGAGTTCGTGGCAGATCTATTGACCATTGTAGGAAAGTGTCCAAAGTTGTCAGAACCTTTGAAAATGGGACACAGGAGGTTGAGTCAGGTGGCCAACATGCCCTCGTCCGATTAGAATAGAAAATTTGAGGTCTACGCATAGTGGACCACAAATTTAACGTCAGAAAATGCCCACTTTTGAAACTCAAGGACTTGTGAATGTTTGGGACATAACAGTCATCCTCTTCCACAGGAGGTTGTGGAAGTATGTCTCTACCACAAAATTCCTCTCTTCTGTCCCGCTAGAACACAGTTTTTAAAATGTGGAAAACTAAGTTGATATCCAATGTGTTAGAGAGGTTAAGTTCACTGTCAAAGGGTATCTACATGTAGCGTACAAACCTATTTTTGCTAAAAGTGGCGCTTAATTGTTGTTCCCAGGTTTCGACGGCTCAAAACCAGTGTTTCAAGGAGTAGAGGTTTAAGGAATAGTCTTGGTTTATAGTCTAGGTGGACTGTAGCCCGGATTCGGTCCATAGACTGAAATTAAGGCTAAGAGGAGTGCCGTGATGGGAGATACATCGCGCCACTCCTCCACACTTCGAAGGCCCAAGGGTCCTATTTCCAGGTGGTGTTGTCACATGGAACAATTAGAATTAGGATGCGTGTTAATAAAACTGCCCTATGACTACTTTTTCCTTTGTTGCACAGTTTTTCTTCACGAAAATGGCTAAGATGACCATTCGTGCCTCCTCTTTGGACAACTTTACTCAAGGCCTATGTTCTTGTTCCACAGTTAAGGGTTAAATGGCCTATGTTTGTTGCATTGGCATCAGAGCAAACTCTTCCGCAAGAGAGAAAGGGAAAATATAGTCAATGACACTCGAGCATTGGATCTTGAAATTGACGGATGTCAACATCGACGTGTTAGCCATCGATGCAACGTTACAAAAAGAGAGAAGAAACGTTTTTGGATTGTTTGTCCATTTTTTCCTGATGGGCGGAAGAACCATGATGGTTGAGAGCTGGGAGACCAAACTCCGCCTGCATCAAGCCGAGGGCTCGCTTTCGAGCTGCAAGCTCAGATGAGAGCGTGGTAGAAAGAAACGTTTTAAAAAATGTTGACCAATAGGCAACGTGTGGAGGAGAGGAGAGCAAATCTCCCCCCCCCCCCCCCCTTCCTCGGTTGGCATCGACAAAGCTAAAGGGGATGAGAGGGGCGAGCCCCTCTATCCCCCTCGTCAGCGCAGATGGCGCCAAGGTTGGTAAGAGGGATAAGCCCCCCTTGCCCCCTCATCATTGGCGGTGATTTCGCAAAGGGAGGGGATAGGGAATATCCATCTCCTCCTCCACTCAAACAAGCCCATGGCCCAAGGGGGAGTGGAGGGGATGTCTCCCCCTCCCCCCTTGTCACTTGGGCGGACGGCCCGAGGGGTAGGAGTGGGGGCCTCCCTGTTTCCCCCACTCACGAGGGCCAACGGCCCAAGGGGGGAGGTGAGGAGGTGTCCGGTCCTCTCCCCGCTCCCTTCGTGAGGACTGACAGCAATGGGGGAGGAGAGGGGCCGGCTTGTTCCCCTCCATCTCTCACTTGGGCCAAAGGTCTGAGGGGAAAGGGAGGGGTAGACCTGTCCTCCCCCCCGCCCCCCCTCTCTCTCACAGGGGCCGAATGCTCGAATGGGAATGAGAGGGGGCGACCTCTCCTCTCCCCACCCTCTCTCATTTGGGCCGACGGCCCGAGGGGTAGGGGAAGGGGATGACCTCCCCCCTCTCCCCCTCTCACAAGGGCCAACGGCCCAAGGAGGTGAGAGAGAGGTGATACCCCTGCCCTTCATCCCTCTCACATAAGCCGACATTCCAAGGGGAAGAGAGGGAGCAACCTCCCCTCTCTCCCCCTCGCATGGCCCGACTGCCCAATGTTGGAGAGGAGGAAGCTGCCCTCCCTCCTCCCATATTTTTCTAAGGGCATGGCTCGCCAGAAGCTCAAAATGGTTATGGTTATGCTTTTTTTCCTCCACATGCATGCACAATTGTGTGGCCGATAGTGAGTGATATGTGAGTTGAGATTCCTTAGGATAAAGACTTGGAAGAGGATGTACCCCATTTTGTCTGAATACCCTCAGTTTTGTAGCCCGGGCGGTTTCACACAATTTGAAGGACAGTTCCTCTGTTTATCGTCCAGGTTGGGCACCGTAAAGATAAGTGTGAAGCTCAGAACAAGCTCTAAACTTGCATCAAATGAAAATGTTTCCTTTAAGTTCTCTAGGTCCACTATGATAAGTTTCCAACAATTCCAATGGAACTTTCATTCAGTCAAATGGTGGTCTATGGTGTGTTTAAAGTCTGGGTTTGCAAATCCATCGCTCGACGGTGACAAAACCTAAGTGCTGAGTTGCTACGTGTAGCAGCTTGATCGGGTGAGTCTCGCTGATTGAGACCCACCCAGCGACCAGCGAGCGAGGCTCGGCGGCGCATGAGGCTTGAGCGAGGGGAAAAGGCCCTCGTGGCTAGCAAACCGGCGGGCTAGTTCACGCCATGCCTCACCACCCAAAAAGAACTGTGAAGTTCAGGTAGCTAGGGCTTAACTAGGTTTCTAACAACTGTGCAGTTCAGCCCTATGCCAAAGTTCTAGACAAGAATATGTCTCAAAGCCAGAGAAGAGAAGGTGATGTGGGAATACTGCCAGGGGGAGGTAAGCGCACGAGAGACGCCGGATAAGTCACGCATAGGAGTCCGGCGCGGTATGGATACTCAGCGTGCGTCGCATCCACTCCCTGGGTCAGCATGCCCTGCGCACTCAGGTCCACACTGGAGGAGAGAATACATACAAGGAGTATTAACACACTAGAACCAAAGGCGAGGATGGTTCCCTCGCTTCAACCTCAAGTTTGGCCCCGATGGTCATGGGCTCTTCATTGTCAACAGCGGTCAAAATCTCATATTGAGCTACTTGAATCTATTTTCATATTCCAATAGGATGTTTGGGAAAACAGAAAGTTTTCCTTTTTGTGAATGAAGGTATTGTTCATTGACACAAATTCATCTATAATGAGTGTAAAAAAATTTGTATTCATGTGTACTATGTATTCATTCAACATGAATGCATGCGACTAGAACCCACAGAGACATTCCTTGTCAAACATGAACAGACTAAATTTGTTTTCATGAAATAGAGAAGTGTAGGTGAACCGTCAACGTTCACTTTTCTGTTCACTTCCTGCTACATTTTTTGGCACACAGTTTGAAGGGAAATGTGGTTGGTTACATATGCATGAAAGGTAGCCTCTAAAAATAAAGAAAATGGTTCAATGCAATGAATCAAGCACAGATAGTGTCAAAAAATGCAAGCAACCTCAGAGTCTGGAATACTTCCTGGGAAACCCCGGGAAGGGTGACTATTAAAAAGTCACGAAATGGCTCAACGTGGGTCGTATGTACGCTAACCAATTCTGTTTGCACAAAAAGGACCAACAGCATAGACTGTGTTGCAAAAGCACAACGGTGACGTGCATCCAGATGCATCCAGATCAAGTTATAAAATTCATAGTTAAAAATAGAAAAACCTTATGTACTGCGACCACTCCATCACTCATCTACTTGCTGCAATGATGCAAAATGTGTAAACTGCTCGAAACGATGCCGATTCCATTATCGCCAGAAGGAAAAGTATTGCTTGCAATTTTTTTTTGTTTGAATCCACCGCTGAAAGTAAGTGCCGGTTGCAATTTTGTCGTAAATGCTGAATAATAGTACTACCAAATGCACTGCTCATGGTCTATAGGATTTATTGCCGGAGAAAACGCTGATTGCATATCCACGTGGTCACTGATTGCACCAAGAATGCCAGGTAAGCCATTTGTACTTGGATTTCAAAGTAAAAATGTTATGAATGCCAAATGCACTCAAAACACACACGATGGTGGAAGTCCCTATACGAGGGCTGGTTGCACCAAACTGAATAGTGCCGATTGCACTTGAGATATGACCGGCATGGAAAATGTAATTGTATTATTCACACAAGTGTCAAATGCACCATTACCATGAGTGCAGAATGTACTCTTCAGATACAGTAGGCTCATGATTCCACATGGCGTTGTCACGTGGAAAGAATAGGGTTAGGATTCATGTATTTAAAAATGCCCTCTGACAACTCGGTCCATTTTTGGCGTAGTTTGTCTTACCCAAAATGGCTGAGGCGACCATTTGCGCTCCTCCTTGGACAACTTTTCCGAGGGACTTTGTTTTGGCCCAACGATTAGTAAAAAAACAGCCTACATCTGTTAAACTGCATCTCCTTGGTGAGTCTCTTCTGGATGCCTTGAAAGTCTTGTTGCTGAATCTTGATTGCTCATACATTTCTGAATCTCTGCCAGGGTTGTGCGGATTGTTTGCCCTAAACTACCTTGAAGGGGTGTTGACCAATTGCTAGGGAGATCTTGAGTTGCATGCGAGCTCTGCGACCGGAAGCTTGACCACTTGGTGAATGCCATGTGGCTCACACAAAGTGAAGAGTAGTTGTTCACCATCTGATTGATTTTCTTGGTCTTTCCATCAGTTTGGGGATGAAAATCCATTGACAGCTGAATCGTACTCACTTAGCAAGTCACCAACTCCCATAAAAATCTGCTAGTGAACCTTCCAGTTTTATTTGTGCTATTGGAGGAGGAAACGCTGTGTAGTTAACCAACATGGTTTAGGAACAACCACACAGGTCCCTTTTTGGTAGGCGTTGTTGTCATCAGGATGCATTGTTCCATCCACGAGAGTTGGTCGACCACCATGAGTATTGCGTGAAAGCCCATCAAAAAATCCATGGTGATGTCTCACCATGGTTTTTTTTGGGTTCGGTAGTGGTTTTAGGAAACCCCGGGGTTTGGTTCATCTCTGCTTATGGCATTGGCACATGTGGTGGTTTTCTAGAACTTTACAATGTCATTTTGCATGTTGTCCCACCATTAGTACTTTGTATGTTTTTTTTTTGCATCTAATCCTCCAAGAATAATCATTCTGAATCGGTGTCGTGGAATTTCTCCAATTTTGCTTGTTGTAGTTTGCTGTTGGGTGGCAACATGATAAAGGAAGTAGATCTTTATTGCCATTATGATTTGTCAAACCAAAGTCTTTGATTTTGTAGCTGTTGAACTCTTTGTATCTCTTTGTGAAGAGCCTAGCAAGGTGGGCGTCTCATTCAAGGTACGACATGCTGATCTGGGCCATTTGATCCGGTCACAAAATTAAAGCATCCATCAGATTTCTTGCTTTTCTTTGGTGTTACTCAATGTCGTACTTGAAGCTGGACACCAGGAACTCAAGTTCTTTCACAGTTCAATTTTTTTCCGAGTCAAGGGAGATTCCAGCACGTGATGATATGCGCGGATAATTCATCGTTGAAATTCCACTTTCCAACGCCATATCTTGAATGCGTGCACTATGAGTAACATTTCTAACTCATGAACCACGTAGTTTGGCTTCGGCATGATTATTTTTTTTACATGTGCGCGGTTGTTTACCTTTGTTGTTGTCTTGGTGTTGAACGCCTCTGATCGATTGATGGGACTCTTTGGTGGCCATGATGCAATCCATTAACATTGGTGCCAATGTCAAAGAATTTCTCAGAGAAATGAATGCTTCCTGTTTTCTAGTTTCCAAACTCCACTCGGTAGCTTTGTAAGTGAGACAGACGCGTGAAGTTGACAAATCTAGCATATTGTTTGACAGAAGTCATAACAAAAACCTACAAATCCTTGGATTTTACCAATGTTGGTGACATCCAAGGAAGGACTTTCGATTATGTGATCCCCAAACTCAACAAAAGAGTGATTGAAGTTACAATTATCTCCATTTGCATAACTTTGAGCACTTTTTGGAGATGTCCACCATGATCCTCTGGCGTAAGAGTATGTATGCGAGGATGTTATTGAGGTGGACACCGGCAAAGTCATGGAGGTACAGCCCAAACACACTATTTCATGCCACTATTAATGTTGATTTTGGGCATTTGTGATTCAAATGGCAAAAAAATGAACACGAAGTGCCCTTATTGCGTCCGGAATGCAGTTTTCTTGATTTCCTTCTCAGATACGCGGACTGGGCTATAGCCTATCTGTTGAAAATTCTCGGTCTTCAGAGGTGGCCAAAAATCTGGTCTGCTTGCAGAAGAGGGTGATGGTTCTTGATGATGATATTGTTCAACCCCATGGCGTTCATGCACATTTGCATTTCACCGGTCTTCTGTTTGTCAAGAAGCATTGGATCTTCACATGGTAATACTGATTGCTTATTTAATCCCTGAAAGAGTAGTTCCCATTGACCACCAGTTTGCTTTCCAGCTTCAGGTCTGTCTGATGATGAAGAATGCATTGAAGAGGCAGGTATTAAGGCAGCTCTTAAAAAAAACCTTTGAAATCCTGGACAAAAGGTGAGAGCTCCTCTACAATGGCTGAAAACTTCCTAGGTGTCAAGGTCGATGACAAATAAGTAACTTGTAATTACCAGTAAGTGTACTTTGATGACAAGTTTCACAATTGTAGAGCACATAGGTACAGAAGAAGATACTGGAATGTAGACTTGGGTGCTCAACTCAAGTGGCAGGTGTGATGATACATTGTAACTAGTTTCTTCCAAAAACTGCATCAAGAAAATGGGGGATTTGGAGAATATGAAGGCAATCCTTCATAAAAGTCTTGCATCATTGAGAAGTCAGCCAAACAGTGGCAAACTATCTGTTTAGGCTGTTCTAATTCCATCAAAATTCTAGAAAGTGGTCAAACCTGCTGGAATGGTTTGGAATGGAACATTGGAGGAGATTGTAGGTGGCCCAAAGGCCTACAGTCGGTCAGTGGGCCATGAATGTAAGGACAGAAATGCCAATGCGTGAATTTTAGAGGCTCATGTACATCAGGGACATCAGAGCTTGTATGATATTTTCTTAAATTTCTGTCCTGCATGGCTATACATTCATCAATGTAGGCTTACATGCAGCTACAATATGAAGAAAAAGGTGTTTTCATCCTTAGCTGCTTTCTAGCCGACAAGGCAAAGGTGGTGGAAACAGCACAGGTCCATAGTGAATGATGGAAACTTCCATGGGTAACTGTAGCGATGACTCTGGTTTGTTTGGTGTGGAAAGAGCAGCAGTCTTCCCAACCCTAGTGCTGCCTGCCACATGACATGGTTGTGGCCATTGTCAGCTGTTTTCTGGCCGACAACGTAAGAGTGGTGGAGACAGTAGCCGCGCTACATGAGGACTTTGGTGGTCTTGTGGAGCTCTAGCAGCCTGCCACACTTTTCACCCAAAAGAATTCCGTGAGCTTGCAGTCCTCAGGAGACTCACAATTGCTTTCATTGTTACTGAAACTTTCCTGAGCTGGACCACAGTTAGGGAGCAGGCAATGCCGAGCACTTTTGACGATGCTTCCCACAATGCACAGTGAAGCAGAGTGGACGCTTTAAGTGCCTCCAGCTTTTTCATGGCATTGGTCGGGGAAGGTTCACTGTCCATGTTGTCCCTGAACCTGTTCACTGGTAAGGAACCATCCAACCAGGCTGGCAACCCTGAATACATCTGTGCTGGTCTGCCTGCCGGCCCCAAGACCAAGCTTACTGGGCCACGGTCAGTGTTCTGCGCTGCATCACCCCTGAGCTTGTGCACAAGAGCGGGAAGCCATCTGGTGAGGCTATGTGGTTCAATAGCAGTGGAGAGATCTCCTGACAGTGGCCTACCTTGGACTACCTTGGCAACCCTAACTTTGCTGCCGCATGTTAGACCCTGGCCATGCTTGTTGTAAACAGCTTCCTGGTGGCTTCACCAGGAACGTAGAAGCAGTCAAGGGCAGTTTTCCATTGAGGGCCTCTGCCTTGTTCTAGGCCCTCTGGCTCATGTCCCAAACCCCCTGTGACCTGATAGTCTGCTTGATGCCCCGAGCCTGGAGCATGAACTCATGGCTACAACTGGGATGAAGGTGAAGGAGATCAGGAATGGCCACCTTCCCGTACTTTTCGTATCTGGCTTCCTTTTCTACTCTATTTTCACTAGCACGCGTCTTCCTGAAAACTCGGACACATGCTTTTAACATGCCTCTGTCAAGAACTCCTGGGTGTGTACCATCTTAGTTTTCTGACACATAGATGTGAGAATTTAGGAGCGTAAACTGGTGCCATTTTCACTTGCACATGAAATGGTTACTCGTTCCAAAAACAAAGCCAGCTTGGCCTTACCCATTCCGTGCTTTGCAGGGGCTTCTAGGTTGTGATTTGAAAACTCAACCATTGTGATCCTATGACCTCCTGCCACCACTTTTGTCAATCAGTCATGGATGCGCATGTGCAGCACGCAAGCGGAAAAAAGAGATGCCCAGCCAAGCAGTTCTTCCACGAGGATGGATTTGACTGGCTTAAGTATGGAGGGAAGTGCAACAGCGGCACAGTGAAGCAATTTGACATGCCCTGGCTGCACCCACATGACATACCAAAGAAATTTCATTCACCATGCATACTCCAAAAACTCGCCTCTATGACTCTCTACAGCTACTGCTGCTTCCTCACACAGAAATAATACTTTCTTTCAGTGCAACTTGTGATTAATCCAAGACTTCTGTGTCGTTTTCCATTCCTAATCCATCGAGTTCTTTTCCTTGCAAGACATGGCGAGAGAAGCTGCCTGGGTGCAAGGCAGTAGAAGCAGCCCTCAAGAAATATTTTCACAATTTCCATGTCTCCAACTCTTCTTCTGAAGCCCCTTGCGATTCTGAGTCGCACTCATTGTATTTTGACCTTTTTCTTTTCCATTGTCTGTTCAGGGAGTACTTCCGATGCCGTCATGATGGTGGCACCGACATTCGCAGACAAAAATGCTCATGCAAGAAAGTTGTGAGCACAGTACCAACTTCACATGGATTTGATGTGAACACAGCATATGTCGGCAAGCACAACCATCCTCCACCCAGACACAAGAAACAACGGCAGTCGGCTACAGAGGCAAGAAAAGTGCGCAGCATCCCCTCATCGGCTTCCATTTTTATTGAGAGTACCATTGTCTCAGCCTTTGTGCTCTCTCAAGGAATTGCGGAAGCCTTCGGTGATGGCTCTGATTTACATGTGGGTACAAACGCTCTACAGTCATCAACACCCATTTCAGGAGTTTCATCTGCTCCTACCGCTCCCTTCCAGGACCAAGATGTGGAAGCTTTTCTCATCCTTCTTTGCCAGGCAGCGCTTTTGGGCAGTGGTCTACTAGGGTCTGATTTTGCAGCCCTCGCCCAAGCATGTTGGCAGGCTAGTAAATGTGGGGAGAGGAATGAAGTGCAAGGTAGAGGTAGTGGCAGAATTAGTGGCAAGGCTGCCCAATTTCCACCAGCAGGACTTCCTGCACAGCAAAGAAAGGAGCCGCAGAGGAACACAACAAGTGCAGGTTGGTTGATCTTGGAATGGAGGAGGATTGGAACAATCAGATGACACCTGGCTGGATGCGAGATGGGAAAGAGGAGTCAGTTCCATTTTCTATGTGGAGATCCGCATCAGAATGCACAGCAGGAATGGATATGGGCTACACCTTTTATTCATCCTCCATGTCTGTTGAGGCACCACATCTCCAACATCGGCTCGCAGAATCCACCGACAGTCCTGTGTTGCAGCAGGGTACAAGAGAGGAATGTGACCAAACTCAGAATGGGGCTGATGCCACAGATGGCATGAGGTGCAGAATGGAAGGACCAGGTGCCTCGTTGGTGCAGTCGGTTGACAGTATGGGCCTAAGCAATACTGAGAACATCATGACTACAGTCTCAGAATCACATTCTTCATGATCATGGGCGAGATGCTACCATGTCATGAGGTCTTAACTGGAAGCTCTGTGGAAGGAGGACCTGTTGCTGGGCAAATGAGGCGAGGTACAACAAAGACCTGAAAGTGGCCTCCTGGTCATACTGCGCATCCAGTGAAGTTGAAAACCAAGACTTCACAGAATCCAGAAGAGCGGAGGATGAATCATGTAGCTGCTGTGAGAGGAGCATTGAATGTACAGCTTCCAGGAAAAATAAATTAGAAAACCACGGGTCTTGGTTCAGGAAATGAAAGAGGCATGTCATGAGGAATACTGGATAGGTGTAACGTAGCCTCTTCTAATAATGCCACTAACTTTGACATAGCTGCAGATGGTGAGGCTGAAATTTTCTGAAGTTACGGTGTTGTTTTCTAATAATTAAACTCCTTTGAAATTCCAGTGTCTAACCAATTACCATAGGCGAAAGAGGGTAAGCCACCATTTCCCCAAACAGCAGTAGATTTTTGTTCATATTTTTTCTGGAATCTGGACAACCTTGCGATTATTGACTAGGACCACTGTGACATGTAGAGCAGATTACGGTCTAAGCTCTCTACTAGAAAGAAAAAACATTGTTTGTATTTCTCCACCTGCACATGAGAGAAGAAATAGATTTCCCTCTTCTTGTTCTTGTTTACCCATTGGTACTTGTGTCAAAAGCATTGTATCAACCATTGGCAAGTATCCCATGGCATATGCAGGTCACTGGTAAGGTTTAGTTTGAAAAGGGCTCCCAGGATAAATGCAGCTGATACTGGTTGTGTTGGAAGTCCATAGGTGGCCGTTGTTTTCCAGCTTGATCTGGGTGGCTTGCAATTTCTTCCAAAGGCAGGGGCACACCTGCCATGACTAGTTTTGGGACCTTCAGGCTCAACTCGGTAGGTTTCTGATTTTTCTCGGAGACAGGGATGTTGGCCCAACACGTCTTGATTTGGTTATGTAGCATGCATATCTGATTTTATGCTGGCATGTAGATCTTTGTAGCATTGCATTTCTTCATTTTGAAAATCTCATGACTAGACGGTAGAGCATTGTGCGATACAAAAAACAGTGACTGTTTCAGTGCTTGGTTCCAAAAGGCATGGTGCATTATGTGCTGCATGAGATTCAGCTGTAAAACTTCCAGTTTTCACTGGAATTTTCATCTGTCATTGATTCATTCATTGGTTCAGATCTACCTCACACCACACATGTCTTTTGCAAATTCTTCTTGTTGACTCTGACTTGTGCTACCAACATGCTTCTGGTCGAGCAAGGAAACATCAGCACATGAATCTTGTCACCTACTCAACAATTATATGATCATGTGATTCATGTTTACAAAGATACCCTGCAACGAACTCATCTATTCTGGGCACGGTTTACCTTATCCAAAATGGCTGAGGTGACCATTCGTGCGCCCTCCTTGAAATTTCAAGTATGAGGGCTAACTTTGCTTTGACAGTTAGTCACAAAACAGCCCACGCCTTTCACTTTCTACCCTTCTCAATTAATAGATGTAATTCTTTCATTAGAAATTGCTGAATACCTTCTCATCAATGGACCCCTTTCAGACCTTGTTGTTGGCCTGAGGGTGAGTGTGCACCCTGGAGGGTCCCTAGCAGTGGCTGGTTCACACCACCAACTGTTTCTGGAGAGACTGAAACTATGGAGGCAACTGGTTCCAAGGATGGCAAAATCTGGTCAGAGAGTGAGGCAATAGTTTTGTCCTCAATTGGATGGGAATTAACACTTTATCAAGGCTCACAAGCAGTGGCATTTTATAGCCACTGATCTAAGCTTTCCAGAACACCAAAGCATGCCAGATTTGGAGTTTCCTAGCAGATTCTATGGCTTCTAGAGTGCTCCTTGGTAGGCTGTCCTTTTCCCACCTAGGAAGGCATCCCTTCCCTCCTCTAGAAGCTTCTGCCCCTTCCTAGATTCCTCAGCTTGCTTCAAGTAGGAGGGAAGGTGTCCAGAAGAACAAGACACCTCTAGATGCCTTGTAGGACAAGTCACCCATTCTAGAAGGTCTGCCACCTTCCTGGACCCTCACCTGGCCTTCTAGAAACTTAAAGAGGAACTCTAGAGGTTGAGCTAGCTTCCTGGCATCTATTTTCCACCTCCCTTGAGGCAGGGCAGAATTTCATCTTGTGGGACTTGAACCCGGGCCCCTGCCTCTAGAGGTGGACACCATTAACCACTAAGCCACCTTGGCTTGTCTTTGTGGTGTTCCTTTTTGGAGTCACTCCTGCCATGGTGAGGAGCATCACTCCAACACTTGTCTCTCTCTACTCGAGTATCTGGAAAGGATGACCTCCTTCCCCTCTTCTGTTCATCTACACACTTGAGCATGTAGCAGATATACTTAGGGCCAAACTGAATTTCATCCCCACCCGCATTCTGCCCGTGTCTCTTATGGACTATGTGCACAATCTCACCTTGATCCTATTGGCTGAAATCTTATGTCCTACTGCTCACAACAGTGGACTTAAAAAAATATATTAGAAGACTCGTGCCATCAGTATTGAGGTTATATCCAAAACTTAGTTTTCTCCCCCCTTTTCTTAACTTGTAGAGCCGGCTAGATGTTTTTCCTTTAACTAATCCCAGTTTTACATGTGGCCCCTCATTCAGTGCTTACAAGCAGCTACATCTTCATTTTCCATGACTTGATTCCCAGTCCAGACTTAAGCTTCTGCCATAAATGCTAACCTCTCTCCAAAGCTCCCCTTCCATTCCCATGTGCCACCGCCCTCCCCTGCTTGCCTCAGCATTATCATTATTTTTTACATGACTCCATTTCTCCTCCAAAAACTGAAGAGGAAATTTCTACAGGTCTTTTGCTTTACTCCCCAGCAACAGCCTGCACACCTAAGCCCACTGTAGCCTCGGAGTAGTCCAGCATGAAATTCTTATCACTACGCTAGCTGTAAAATGGGTGCTCTCCTTTTCAAAACCAGGCCAAACATAACAGAAACATATTGCCGTATTCAACCAGGATTTTCCAAGGGACAAGTACTTCCGTCTTGCCACCACTACTTGCTTTTCATCTTTAAACAATTCATCCCCTCATCCCCTGATGTCCCATTGTTTCTGTTGTTTTGGAGATTTCCCAAGAGTATCTCACATGCAATCATTTCACCTGAGAGTCCAACTCATGGCCTTTCTTCATTCTAACATCTAAAATAGCAGCCTCTCAGAGAAAAAATCACCTTGGGTGGCTCATTCTCAGAGCAACCTTCAGCTTAGACATCGGCCCAGTGCCATGCTGTCACAAAGATCCAAGATTCCATGTCCCTCTCTTTGGCTGGAACCCTTCATCTAGGAACACCGATCCCTTGTGCTCCACAAATTGCAGAAGTTTCTCACATTGAAGTCTTAGTAGCCTCCCTACATCCATTTATTGCCCATCATGAAACTTTCCTGGCCCCAGGCGAGGTTGTGACTTCAGTTTTAGTCAATGAGTACCTCTCTCTCCTAGGGACTCCCATTCATCCCCTCGTAGAGCCCCCCTCCCCCCCCTCCTGGCCTTCCCAAAGTCTATTCACACCCTCTTCAAGGGCGCCCCCTTTCAAATTCTCACAAGACCAAGTTGAAAGAAAAATTGACATGTAAAGCATTTTCATTGCCCTCCATTTCTTTTGTAAATCTGCCCACCCTCCACTTGACCGTTTCACTAAAAAAAACCATAGAATCATTATGTTCCGATCCACACCAATTGTTTGAATTTAGTACTCCCGATTGATGATGGCTGTGGCCTTGTTTTTGCGAATTGAAACCATTAAACACTGCATTCCCCTCGCCCAAAGGCTTGAAGGGCTTATGGATTGCTTTTAAGGTATTCAGCATAGTTCTTCCCGCTGTCATATTGACATTGTCTTTGGCCCCTGAATTTGTTGCCTTTAAATCTCCTTGTTCATCGTTTTTTCCACTCCATTCCACCTCACCTGAAAAAAGCAATAAGCATAATCATTTTTGTGTCAGAAATCAGAACTTCTCTCCCTGTTCCTTTAAGCGCTTCAATGACTTATCTAGCTTTTTTTATTCTACTTGGCTTGTTCTCAAAAAATAAAGGGGAAATTTCCCAGTTCCGCATATGGTCCTTTGAATAAAGATCCTTCCACCCTGTGGGTCAATTTTGTCAAATTTCTCATGAATGAAGTTTCTTTCTCCTTCTCTTCTATCTGTTCAACCTTGGTCAGTTTTCTTCACGTAGCCCCCCCCCCCCCCCCCCCCCCCCCCCCC
>SZWC01000239.1:275623-285832 GCA_023375785.1 Penium margaritaceum | reverse complement strand
AAACTGTATGACATCGATCCGCGTTTCATTGTCAACGTGGATCATGCAGGCATACAGCTGATTCCCTCACCCAACAGCACATACGCTCCCCTTGGAGCCAAGCACGTGCCTGTTTTTGGCAGGGATGAGAAGCGCAGCATCATGGCACTAATGAGTGTCACGATGGCAGGAGCGATGCTGCCCATGCAAGTCATTTGGGCACGCACAACCGAGTGTTACCACCCCAACAAACAGGAAGCCACCCGGGCCCAGCAGCAGTGCGGGTGGCATTTCACCCACTCCGCAAACCGCTGGGCCAACATGGACACCACAAAAGAGTGGTTTGGCCATGTCCTGGATCTATGGTATGCATTCAAGGTTGCAGAAAATGGACATGAGTACTGGAAGAAGACCGTGATCCTCTTCCTGGATGCATGGAAGCCGCGTCCTTCAGGCACTTTTTGGTATTGCGTTCTTGAGCATTATCCATGGGGTGAAGCTCTGCTACATTCCAGGTGGATACACGAGCAAAGTTCAGCCATGCAACGTGGGGCTACAGAAGCCACTCAAAGACAAGCTGAAGGAGGGGTACTCAACTTTCATGGCATACACCCTCCTGGACCATGCCACTGTCGACCTTGGCATGCAGATGGTGAGGGAGGCTGCCCCAGGTTGGCTGGTTGATGCATGGCTGAGCCTCGTCAACCGCCCTGACCTGGTGCAACACGTATGGCTGGCTACAGGCTTTAGCAAAGTGAGCCTGAAAGATTTTCAGGAGCGGGCAGCGAACGACATGGTGTCGTTCCTCTGTGACCCTGCAGTGAATGGGTTTGAGGAGGAATTTTTTTGTATTCTCGCTTGCCTGTAGGAGTCTGCTCCCTTGTACTAGTCTACTTTCATGAAGAGAATTTCAAGCATGTATTGTCCTCATTTCTCTCTTGTGTTGAAGGATGGATGCGACTGAATGTGCAACACAACATTTTCATGAGCCGGTGAAGACGTTGCTTGTGGAAGTTGTGCTTCCTGAACGAACATTATTTAGTCCAAAGCACAAAATACGGGACCGATTTGCGCCCAATTTTCACACAAATGAATGCTAGGACAGTACAATTGCACAGAAACATTAAGAAGATCCTTAACAGATAACATTTCTTCTTTTCACGTGGCAGTATAGCATGTGTTGTACAAACAAGGAAACGTTGGAAGTCGTTAATACATTCAAGACGTGGTGGTATCACTTTTAATGCCAACGCTGCATCATCCGCACTGACCACCACACACTCAAGTCTTCGAAGACTATGCCAAATCTGACCAGTAAAAAAACTCAATGGATAGATTTCATCAAATTTAACTTTGACTACAGAACCAAATACAGATTGGGAAAACAAAATCTGGCGGATGCTCTCAGTTGATGACTGGACATGCTGGCTGAAATCTCAGCACTTCAGCTGGACCAAGATCCTTACATCACATGAGTTTTCACACGTGGCTATGAGCAGCATGAAGGATGCAACAAGGTGAAGTTTTGGCAAGATGCACCCTATTGGCCCCGACGGCTCACACGCCAGGTGGTCGTCCATCCAAGTGATGAAATTCACCGCATGATTCTTGAGGAGTACGAAGACACTGGCACATGAGGACACCTAGGAGAGGACAAGACACTCAATAATTGGTAGGACTGGATTCAGGACGTGGCGGCATTCTGTGAATCATGCGACACCTGTCACTGTCAAAAATCTCATTGCATGAGGCCGCCAAGGCTGCTCCAACCTCTTCCCATTCCAACGGAGCGATGGGTCGACATCAGCATGGACTTCATGGCGGGAACTCCTGCCACTCCACAGATGCCATCCTTGTGGTAGTTTACAGGTTTCCCAAAATGTCCCTCTTCATTCTGAAGACAACCGTGACCGCTGAGGAGACACTGCGACTAACCCCCTGATGTTTTACTTCAACAAATGATTTCCAATGGATTTTGTGATTCTTGACTTCAACCAAGCTTTTGTGGTGATCCAATTCGACATATTTTGACATTCTCGATTTCAACAAAGTCATGTACAACTTCTAGTGCACAATGCGCTGTTTTGTACATTATGTTGAAGGCTATACTGACAATTCATTCCATTCACATGCATGGAGATAGCACACATCAAACAAGAAAATCAGGTCCACTTCAGGAGGTACAATTCAGGAGTCACAACAGACGAGTGCGGTGCAAGGTAGATCTGAACCAGTGAATACACGAGCAAAAGAGCAGCGATGAGAATGGAAACTGGCATAAGTATCGCTTGTGAGCATCCATAGCATGACACACCATGCCTGCCAGTACTAAACNGAATCATGCGACACCTGTCACTGTCAAAAATCTCATTGCATGAGGCCGCCAAGGCTGCTCCAACCTCTTCCCATTCCAACGGAGCGATGGGTCGACATCAGCATGGACTTCATGGCGGGAACTCCTGCCACTCCACAGATGCCATCCTTGTGGTAGTGTACAGGTTTCCCAAAATGTCCCTCTTCATTCTGAAGATAACCGTGACCGCTGAGGAGACACTGCAACTAACCCCCTGATGTTTTACTTCAACAAATGATTTCCAATGGATTTTGTGATTCTTGACTTCAACCAAACTTTTGTGGTGATCCAATTCGACATATTTTGACATTCTCGATTTCAACAAAGTCATGTACAACTTCTAGTGCACAATGCGCTGTTTTGTACATTATTCTTATGCATATGTTTCCCAAAATGGAGCACATGGATTACATGTGAGCGCAGCTGTTAACAAACACATTGTCAGTATAGCCTAGAAATTCCGCTATCCACATGGAATGGATGGAGAATGTACTAATTTATTGTGGTTTCTAGAATTGATCGTGCTAAAAGCTTCAATGGATGTAAAGTAGGTTTTAAAACATTTTTTACAGATTAAAAAACCTGTGAGGTGTTTCCAAATAACATTGTGAGGTTGCACGGTATGCCATGTACCATCACTAGCGATAGAGAAGGCCACTTCATTAGCCATTTTTGGTGCAAAATGTCGACGTGTTACAGAATTTTGATGGTCAAACCAAGTGAACCAGTCAGATTCTCTAAAAAAATCCACATGCTATGCGAGCTCCACTGGGCTGATTGGACGGCAAAAGTCATCCAATCAGCCGTAGAGATGGGATCCCGGTAGAGTTCTAGTCAGCTGATTGGGAACACCGAGTGGATATTCATGCTATCTGGTAGTCTGAATTTTGTAACGACAGGAGTCCGCGTCTCCTCGATTGCGAATGGCCCCAACCACTTGGGTTAGTGTTTGGTGTAGTCCTATCCTTGAAATCATGTTTTTGCGTTGCTGAGTAGGACAGAATCACAAACATGAAACTCTGTGCCCATCCAATGTTTGTTGGCTTCTTGTTTCCATATTCACCCCCCTGATTCTTGAATTGAACAATTGATGTTTAATGAATTATGTGATTCTTGATTTCAACTAGGTTTTTGGGTATGAGTTATTTAGGTGATCCATTTGGATCGAATTGGTGGGTTTTGAGACCCTTGAATTCAACAAACTCATGTTCAAGGTCTTGTGTATGACGTGTTGTTTTATGTTGGTCAGTTCTTCCTTCTTGTTACTCAACCTACTGAGATTAATGTCACTATTGTCTAGAAATTTCTACTGCCTAAATGTAGGAACTAATGCTATGTGGATTAGTGAAAGAATGTTTGAGGGTCCATTGAANTCAGGTCCACTTCAGGAGGTACAATTCAGGAGTCACAACAGACGAGTGCGGTGCAAGGTAGATCTGAACCAGTGAATACACGAGCAAAAGAGCAGCGATGAGAATGGAAACTGGCATAAGTATCGCTTGTGAGCATCCATAGCATGACACACCATGCCTGCCAGTACTAAACATTGTGTCATGAAAAGGTATTAGGTTACAAAGTATCCCTAATGTTTCCTTTTGGATATCCACTTCCCACTATGCCGCATCCATTCATTATGGACATATTCAGCCACCTTCCAGTAATTCAGCTCATCGGCAGACCAGCCACCAACAACGGTTATCATGGGACTCCAACTGTCTGGTAAGGTCAGGAGGAGGATCATGGCTTGAAACTAGTCGACCTTCCACCCAGTGTCTACGCACTTGGCAGTAAGGGACTCCGTCTGCTACAATATCTGAGGTATGGTTGATCGGGCCACTTTCATACACTATGTAAGCTATATGTACTACACGTGTAATACACATACTTCCTGGAAGTTTATGCACGTGTATACACTCTCTACAACATTAGTTTCTCAATGAAAATGGATTACATGTGAGCGCAGCTGTTAACAAACACATTGTCAGTATAGCCTAGAAATTCCGCTATCCACATGGAATGGATGGAGAATGTACTAATTTATTGTGGTTTCTAGATTTGATCGTGCTAAAAGCTTCAATGGATGTAAAGTAGGTTTTAAAACATTTTTTACAGATTAAAAAACCTGTGAGGTGTTTCCAAATAACATTGTGAGGTTGCACGGTATGCCATGTACCATCACTAGCGATAGAGAAGGCCACTTCATTAGCCATTTTTGGTGCAAAATGTCGACGTGTTACAGCATTTTGATGGTCAAACCAAGTGAACCAGTCAGATTCTCTAAAAACATTCCACATGCTATGCGAGCTCCACTGGGCTGATTGGACGGCAAAAGTCATCCAATCAGCCGTAGAGATGGGATCCCGGTAGAGATCTAGTCAGCTGATTGGGAACACCGAGTGGATATTCATGCTATCTGGTAGTCTGAATTTTGTAACGACAGGAGTCCGCGTCTCCTCGATTGCGAATGGCCCCAACCACTTGGGTTAGTGTTTGGTGTATTCCTGTCCTTGAAATCATGTTTTTGCGTTGCTGAGTAGGACAGAATCACAAACATGAAACTCTGTGCCCGTCCAATGTTTGTTGGCTTCTTGTTTCCATATTCACCCCCCTGATTCTTGAATTGAACAATTGAAGTTTAATGAATTATGTGATTCTTGATTTCAACTAGGTTTTTGGGTATGAGTTATTTAGTGGATCCATTTGGATCGAATTGGTGGGTTTTGAGACCCTTGAATTCAACAAACTCATGTTCAAGGTCTTGTGTATGACGTGTTGTTTTATGTTGGTCAGTTCTTCCTTCTTGTTACTCAACCTACTGAGATTAATGTCACTATTGTCTAGAAATTTCTACTGCCTAAATGTAGGAACTAATGCTATGTGGATTAGTGAAAGAATGTTTGAGGGTCCATTGAATTGAATTATTTCTATGGCTTCTTGAATTCATTGAGCTAGAATTTAAACGGATTTTACCTTTTTTTCAAAAATTACATACCAATTCAAGAATCAGGGGGGTACCTGTGTCTTTGCGAGTGTTTGGTAAGTCTCATCCCAGATGCTTTAGTGGTCTCATCCCTGGATTTCAACTGCTAGTATGGTTATAAAACTCTGCAGAGTCAGCAGGGTTGTGGGGATTTTGCCATAAATTACCTCAAAAGGAATGTTTCCGGTTGCAGCTGAAGTTGCCAAGTTATATGTAAGCTCAGCAGTCCATAGCTTAACCACCCAGTCAGTACCAAGTGGCTCGCAAAAATCTTGGTGCAATTGTTCAAGTGTCTGATTTGAACGCTCATTTTGACCATTGTCTGAGGATGGAAGGTTGTTGATAGCTGGATCCGGTGGCCGTAGCCAGTCATTAACTCCCGCCAGAATCTGCTGATGAATCTTCGGTCCCCATCGCTAGTGATGGAGGAGGAAACACTGTGTAGTCGAACATCATTCTATAGGAACAGCCAAACTGTTCCCTTTGCGGTAATATTGGTGGTTTTCAAAATGAAGTGCGAAACCTTTGAGAACCGGTTAACCACAACAAGCAGTCCATCAGCCTCCTCTAGTGTCATGTTCAAAACAATTATGAATACCATGGGTTTTTCTGACAATGGTTCTCTGGGCACCGGTAACAGGTGAAGAAAACCCAGGGGTTTGATTTGTCTTGACTTATAGCATTGGCCTACGTTAAAGGCCATGTAGTGTTTTGCGACACCCATTTGTATCTTCTCCCGCCAGTAGTACTTCACAAGCTTCTTCAGTGTTCTATCTTCACCAAAACATCCATGTTGGCCAGTTTTGTGGCATTTTTCAAATAGCATACATTGGAGCTCTTCACTTGGGGATACGATGAATTGCCCAGTGAACTGTCCTTTGTAGTAGGGGTCATCAAACTGGAATTCAGTTTATACATAGCCGCCAAACTCCTTGTAATCCTTTACAAACAACCTCGTGAGGTACGGGTATCGTTCGATGAGCAACATGCTAATCTTGGTGATGAAATCAGGTCATCGACTGAGTACATCCACATTTTTACTTTTTCAGGCTGGGGCCCGATGTCGAAACTGGACTGAAGGAACTCCATCCCTCGAGTTTGTTGGAAGTTCAGAATTTTTAAAGTTTTGAAATGTTTGAGCGCATGGTGGTTGGTGATAATGACACATCATCAGCATTTCAGATAGCACCACCATGTCCTGAATGCATACACAATTTCCAGCAATACTTCTTCATGCACATCATAGTTTTGCTCTAGTCGGCGTAGTTCACTAGACATATCTGCAACTGTTTGTTTCCTGCTGCGGTTGTCTTGAAAGAGAAAAGTTCTGATTTCTTGATCACATGCATCAGTGGCCATGATGTAGTCCACCACCCGCTAATCATAAGGTTGGTTCTTAGTTCAGGGAATTTCCCAAACTCCACTCAGCAGTTTTATGGGTTAGATCGAAGACAGTTGTAGACCCCCGGGCATAGTCTTTTCTGAATCGATGGTTGTAGTTGCAGAACCCCAAAAATCATGAAACCCCACATGTTGGTGGATGGCGGCCAATTAACGACTGCCTCCACTTTCTTTGGGTCCATTGTGATCCATCCGCCATCAATGATCTGGCCCAAAAACTTGAACAAATGGAGAGAAAGTCACACTTCAAGAATCGTCAGTAAAATTTCTCTCTTTGTAAACTTTTGAGAACTTCTTTGAGATGTCCATCTTACTCCTCCGGGATGTGACAGTACACCAGGATTTCATTGTAAAATATGATGATTATGTCCTCAAGGTACAGAAAAAAGTGTATTGTTCATGGCCGCCCAACTTGTTGCAGGTCTGTTCGTGCATCTGAACAGCATGACCGTGAACTCTAAATACATGTACCGTACTGCCGCCTGAATTCGGAAATCCTTATCAGATATATCGTTTTTAACCTTTTTTCAACAGACTAGGCTTGTATTTTTGGCCGCTGCCGAGGAAGGGTGGACAAAAATCGCCCCCCCCTAAATTCAAAACTCCCTGTTCGCCTCCCTGCATGGACACCATTCCAGCGAACATCGGGCTGAATTGGCCATACTACCCGCACTGCGAGCGTGCACAAAGCATGCACTGCTGGTGCGGCTAGTGGAAAAAGTCAATCAACTCGTCATTCCTGAACTCCTTTTTAGGCCAGAAGCTTTCAACAACCGCTTACAAAATAATTTCCGCCCGCTCTCGAGGGAGCCTGAACTGAGTTATGGACCGGTCCCAAAACTGAAAATAATTAATATGCTTCCGAATGTAGGCGGGAGCAGGGTATTTGGTGGAGAACATGTGTCCTTGACGTTCTTATCATATTTTATTATTCAAGTACATTTGTTGCGTAGATCGATCTTTGTGAAAATCTTGCCCCACGGAATCGATTAAAAAGGTCTTCTACTTGTGGAAAGGGATAGCAGATCTTGATGGTGATATTGTTCAACGCTGTGTAGTCCAGGCACATAGCCATATTACCTTTCTTTCACAAAAAACTAGGGGTGCATGCATCATATGGTGGCTGTTATGGTGGATTTTTCTATGCAGCCAATTACAAAGTGATGCTTCACACGTTGCTGAACTCAAGAGTCCAAGACCCAGGTTGTTTTTTACATTGTGTGCCCCTTGCCATGAGTGCCACTGATCGTATTCCCTTGTTTGACCACTAGGAAGTGGTTGAACATCTGATCTAGTTTCAGATTTTTATTCATTTTGTTTTCAATGCAGGATTGCGCTTTGAAAAACTCAATTTGAGTAATTTAAAGCTCAATTCTGACAGTTATCCTAGCCCAAAGTTCAGGTTATTAATGGGTGGAATCTTGTATCCGTCATGGGTGATGGGATACTCTGTCGCTGGTGATCCGGGTTCAACTCCAACAGGCTCCAAATGCACCAGGGCCACAAACGTGGTAACCAGGGTGACCTCCTTGACCAGGATGAACTCCTCCTTGACTTCTGGGCCAGAGAAGGGTGCTTCAACAGGTCAACGTTGAAGCACCTCCACTGGGCTAGCAACCAAGGCATGGTGGACGGCTCCACCAAGGATTACTTTGACGGCCGCAGGAGGGGATCTTTTGCTCCAAATGGGGCGTTCTTGGATTTGTTGGAAAGCTTAGATCACCGGATATGATGTTATCTTGCTATACAAGGAAAAAAATTATGTTTGGATTCAGTTCTCCTGAATTCAACGGGTTTTTGTCCACTCCTAGCCCAATGACCTTGTGCTTCTTCACCATTGGTGCCCATTGGCTTCCCCAAACATTGATGTTGCATGCAACAGAAAGGGCTAGGCATCCTTGAGGGTGCCTCCATACTCACTAGTGCCATAAAGGGTTATGGGCCCACGTGCCTAGAAGGACCCTAGCTCTACCGCTTTCACGCTACCATTGCGGGCCACAGCAATAACCGAGCAAGAGAGCATCAGTGCCATCTCAAAATTTGACATGAATGGCTTCCCCTCGTGGAGGTGGCAATTTGAGGTCTACCTCAATGAAAAGGGCTTGCATGAGCTGGTCAAGGGTGAAGAAACAGCCCCTACAGACACTGCGACACCGGAGGAAGTGGACAAGTACAAGAAGCAAAATAAGAAGGCGCTTGCCTTGTTGGTGTTAGCGCTAGCTCCAACGCAGCGCACACTTGTTCAAGGATGCGCAGAGGCTGCGTAGGCTTGGAAGAAATGTACTCCATCAACCAGTCCAGCAATCTTGCTTACTAGATCTTCATCTTCAAGAGGCTCGTCATCCTCCGAGCCAATGAAGGCGACAACATCATGAGGATATTTCATTTATGGGTAATCACCCCAATTTAATGCACCTCCTAATGTGCGTACAAGTATGAAACATATAGTGAGGATCCTTCTAGGAAATGAGTGAAACCAAGCACAACTGTAACCTGTAAACTACGTCTAAGCCACACAGACACAGATGGCTATGTGTATGAGACTATGGAAATGTTTGAGAACTTTCTTGTGGACTTTATGACTTGAAATATCTTCTTGAAAATCCTTTAATTCAAAATGTGCTAAAGTTATGAACTACACAACATTCTTAATGAAGAAGTACCTATTTTGTGTACAAAAGTATTTCTGTGTTATATTGGTAAAGTTGCTCAGTGTCTATTACTGTTCTCTGATCTTTGCGTGTATAGTGAAGGTATTCTTTCATGTGTGGGATTAGCCCGCTGTTTGCGCCGCACGTCAAACATCACACGATCATCATCTTGACCATCGATCGAGCGACAGTTTGGCTCGATCGATGGTCAAGATGATGATCGTGTGATGTTTGACGTGCGGTTTGCAAAATCCGGGGGTCATTTCTCATCGCCGCTGTTTCGTTAAAGAATAATCTTGTGTATTCCATTCAACGTTCACCAGCTACACTTGCTAATTCACCTCCCAAGTACACTTTTGTCCTTGGTGGGCGAGGGAGGGGAGATAGACATCCAGACNCCCCCCCCCCCCCCCCCCCCCCTCCGCCAAAGCGATATTGTATCTGGGGGGTGTATTGGGAAGTGTATGTGGAGGGAAATGGGACCGACACACAAGTGTATTAAGTCACTAATGTACACTTTCAACCACACGTACAATACACCCTCGGCTACACTTGCCCAATACAATCGGTAGGTGGGAAGGAGAGTGGGGAGGGGGCTATCTATCAGGGCTCAGTAGTGTTCCGACATGGTGGGGGAGGAACCCAAGTACGTCCATGGATGGCTGAGTTCCCAAACTCCGTTGATTGGTGTAGATGGAAGTTCAGATGTGTATTGAATCAGATTTACAAATGATGCACATGTGTTTTCTCTCCGTTGTCTACCAGCTACATATCCAGATACACTTCCCAGGTACATTTCCAGGTTTGGGGGAGGGGGGGAGGGGGACATCACCCCCCCCCCCCCC
>SZWC01000239.1:224710-235437 GCA_023375785.1 Penium margaritaceum | reverse complement strand
AGACGACTTCAACCAAAGGCTTTCAGTACTAAACAATACCTTGTCACCGATGTCAAAACGTTTTTTGCTACTCGTGGAAATGTTTGTTGGCATATGCCTTTTTTGTTGCCGAGCTGCTTGAAGGTGACCCGTTTTCTTGTGAAACAAGGAGTCTACGTGCTTGACAGAGGCTTGAGCAGAATGAACATGTCCCTGTTTGTGTAGAATCTTTCACCAAAGTATTCACCGCAAACTCTGCTAGTGTTGCAAATTCTTTCGAGTCATCCATGACAAGACCCATATGCATTTGAAGCACTGTTGTATAATGCATTGCATTTCTCCATCAGTTTGAGGCTGTAATGCATTCAACATGCCTCACTCACCTTCAAGTTATGTGTTCATGTTTTACCATTTTTTACTAGCAAATCTTCTATCTTGTTCAGAGTTAGAATTTGATGCTAGGCCATGGCACTTCAAGTCTCGTTCAAACAAGAGATGAGCAGTCTCTTCTATGATTATTATGAATAAAATTCATCTTTGTCAAACAATCCACAACCATCGAGACTGCATCATGGCCATGAACAGTGTCTAGAAGACCACCGGTGAATTCCATGTTGACACACTCTCGTTGAGTCCTTGGAATGGGGAGTTATTGGAAGAATCTAGCATTTTTTGTCATTTGCCCCCTTCCTGAGACATTAGGCCTCTGTCGTGCAACAGTTCCGGGAATCAAAACTCCATCCTGGCCACAAATAGTGGTTAAAGAGTACTTTTTCTATATTTGTGACCCTGTAAATCATGCCATTGACAAGTTGTGGAAGAGAGAGACTATCTTTGCTTGAATATCTTTCATGTCTAGAATAATAACCTGTTCTCTGTGCCAGAAGATTCCTGTAGCTTCCATGAATCTGTGCTTTTCTAGATTCCAAGAGTCTTAAAACCAAGAATCCACAAATCATATCATTTGTATCTTGTATACAAAACCACTAAATTGGGTTACCTCTTCAAGTTGTTACAAAAAAAGTGCAGAAGGGTATGGTGCCTATGTTGTCGCTGACAAAATAGCCATCAAACACCAATTTTTTTATGGTTATTAATATTCCCAAGGGCTATTGGCTTCGTGAATCAGCCACGTTAATGTGCCCTGGCCTGTAATCCCATGTAAACAAGACTTGGGTCAATTATTTGCTCCACTGTGCCTTTTGAATTGACAGGTTTGATTCCACATGGCGGAATGATAATGGGTTGTGTCCGGTCATGACCGTCATGCCCCCCTCTGTGCCCTAGAGGTGACAATGATGTGTCTTTAAGGCGTTCACCATAGGAAGGACTTCTTTTTGCTGCTAGAGTATTGTGCTTCTGCATAAATGAGCTTTCAGATATCATAGATGACAGGGTTAGCTTTCTGTAGGACTGCTCCAAGTCCTAGCACCGAAGTCTCTTGCCGAACCTCCTACGTTTACGGGCGATTTGGAGGAACTAAAATAGGCACTTTGGATAGAAGTTTGTTGAATTCAGAAAAGTGTTATTGCACTGAGGTGTCCATTCCTAGCAAGTGAATTTCCATGTGATCCTGGCACTACGAGGATCAAATACCCGTGCATGAATAGTTAGAAAAAATTTGGAAGGCCGATGAATGAATAGATCTACCTGGCCTTCTCTAGATATGCCTAATCCACTACAACTTAGACTTTTTGGGATTGATGCGGAGTTTTTCCATGCTGACTGTGTCCAAGGTATTTGAGCTTGTCTTGATTAAACTTCTACTTGCTTTCTTTTGCTTAAAAGTATTATTCCCAAAGGATTGCGAGACATTCACATGTTTTCTACATGTTTCATGTATTTTAAAGAAAACCAAGGCATTTTCCTAGCAAACCAAGACAAACTGGGACACAAACTTGAATAATATTTAGTTCAATTTTCATTCTTAGGTTTTTGGAGCATTGTTCAACCCAAAAAACAACACTCGATGCTGCTAAATTCTCGTGTGTGATTAGAATAACGATGTGGGCATCACCTTCCAAGATGCGGATTGGATAGCACCCTTGAAATGGATCCATAGACCCAAAAAAAAAATGTGTTTCTTCGAGTTGATCACATGAATCCTCAAATAATTACAAGGAGAATATTTTCTTTTTTTGTAAGTTTGTTTTGTGCTTGGCAGTCTATGCACATGTGTAAACCACCATCCTTTTTTCACCGGAAAAGGAGCTCCACTGTGCGGCAAAATACTTGGCCTTTTCCCACCCTTTCGTAAGTTAGTCTCTGATTTGGCATTTAGCCTCTTGCCTTTTTCTCGGAAATAGTGATACATGTGTCCCAACAGATGAGTCTCCTCTAGTTGCAATGGAACTGTATGTACCATGTATCGTTCTGGTAGAAGCCTAGTCTGTGGGTTTTAGAATGTGTCCAAGAACTATGCGTGCACTTTTTTGTCCTTTGTCACATGTCATCCTTCACTTTTTCCTCCACTTCCTATCATTGGGACAAGAAACATTGTCATTGTTCTCAAATGTTTTTCCTAACCTGTATTGTAGAGAAGCTGGTGTCAACGTTGAGTCCCATCGGTGACAATGCCGAATTTGGAATCAAGAAAAAGTGACACTATTTCTTTGAGAGAATTAAGCATGTTGACTCAAAGCCCATTAGATACTTTTATTTTGCGGAGCCAGTGATTACCTAGCACCACATCAAAAGATTCAAGCAATTTGAGCACACGTGACACTACTTGTGTGGCATTAAAANGGCCAGCTGCCAGTGGTCAGCAGAAAACAAGTGGCTATCTTTCAGCCAGATCATGCCATGGAAATGGATGGCTGCTAGCCAGCCCCTCACTTTTGTGAGGAGGAGGGCAAAACCAGCCCTCCCATTACATTCCTCCCTCCTTATCATAGACCATCCCAGCTCATGAACAGCAAGGAGGATCTGATAGTGAAACACCTATGTTGTGAATGAAATTTACTAATATTCCATCACCAGATAAGACACTAACACGTGCATCCTGTAATGTGCAGCATGTAGGTCAGTGCGGCCATCAACCTTGAACCTTCAGGACATAGCATCCGTGCAAAACCATGTTGGACATCCCGAGCCTCCTATAGGGTCAATCTATGAAGGCTGTCCAGTAGGAGCGTTGCTCACTACAACCCGTTGAGGGGATATTGCCTGCCATGTGCCTATCCATGCAAGCTGATAGCTCACTCCAATAGTTTTTCTAAACCCAAGTGGAAAAATGAGATCTGGGCCACCATGGGTTTTTCTTAGGTCCACAACTAGCCCAACGAAGGATGTATTCTTTACCACCCCTTGACCAAAGTACACACTCATAGTGTTGAAGTAGATGAAGAAACTCGTTTTAGCCACCCATAGTCAAAATTGTCGGANACCTGTATTGTAGAGAAGCTGGTGTCAACGTTGAGTCCCATCGGTGACAATGCCGAATTTGGAATCAAGAAAAAGTGACACTATTTCTTTGAGAGAATTAAGCATGTTGACTCAAAGCCCATTAGATACTTTTATTTTGCGGAGCCAGTGATTACCTAGCACCACATCAAAAGATTCAAGCAATTTGAGCACACGTGACACTACTTGTGTGGCATTAAAAACACATCTTTGCTTTGCAGGTGTGGATCACTTGTACCATCCAGTTGTCACCGAAGACAATCACGTCTTCCAATGGCTCGTATCTTTGGCCCACATTTCAGGCAAAACTGAGGCTAAGATCTGATTCATCACCACCAATGTGAACAAGCACGTTCACAGAGGCACCAACTATGTATCTTTTCAAATGCATTTCCATGTTGCCTCAAATATTTCGAACGAACAGGCTAGATCACAAAGAGCCAAGTTTGTGGTAAACACGAAATTGATATGGTGGCATCGTAAGTTTTTTGTGTTTCACCGAGTTGAGTGCACATTTTATGACTCTGTGTGCATCCTTTAAGTACCTCCCAATCTTTGAACTTTTCCTGGTTAAATTCCTCAACCAAAAGCATAGAAAATATAATTGTGTTTATTGCCTTGTGAGTGACTGCCTCAATGAAACGGTGATCGGCAATTATGGAATCGAGGTGAACGAGGGGAGAGGAGCAAGAAAGATAATGTGAACTTGTTAGAATCTCAACTTATTTCACATTCTCATCCGCAAACCTAAATCCACACTCTTTATTTGCATTCCCATTGAGTGGGATTATCTTATCCATGATTTTCTTGTCACTGTCTGGAAAAATCCAAAGACACTAGCAATAGATCTATGTTCACACTAATGTGAAAAATCCCGCGTTTTGTTTTTCCCGTCTTTTAGGGAAAGGAACATTCCACGACATGATCTGTTCTACTTCCATGGCCAGGACCGTTGTCGTAACCGTGGTCATGTCCGTGGCCCTATCCACAGCCACCTATTGTACCATCTTCACAAGGTATTGCAAGTGCAGCCAATAACGTAGCCTCTTTCCTGCTAATTGTGGCCTCAGGACTCTTTTCCCTAGAGTGGTAGGGCTACATGTAGTTGTGGTAGAGCTGTTTGTGGAAGGCCATATTGTGATTCTAACATGCCACCTGAAGCAATGAATCATCACGGCAGTGCTTTTTGTTCGGGACCTTCTGTCCGCCAATCTTCTTGACTAGGGGGTTTGCAGACTGCTTGTTCTTTGCTCCACCTTGTTGTCCAGCTATCCCTCCATCCCCCATAATGTTCACAAGCATATCATGGACTTGGTATGTGGGTGCTTTAGGTCGTGCATCCGAGTAGTGATTTGGATTTGCCAAATACACTCGCTCATGCAACGCCTTGTGCCTTGTCTAAGCTGGGCCTATCATAGGAGTGGTGGTCTTATCCCTCGACTTCTCACAAACAAGACCGTCATGTAATTTATCCACTAGTAAGTGCCTTGAGTACTTGTACTTCTAATCTCCATCGTCCTAAGTGAAGATTTTAGCATCCTCCACAAATGTGGTGAATTGAGTCACGTAAGAATCAAGCGATCTACTTAGCTACTTCCTTTCCTTGAGCTTGTTGAAGGCCCGGTGTGCGTATTTACAATGGGTAATGCATGATGGCACAAGGCCTCCCATGGCATGGGCTTCCACTCCAAGTGAAATCGCTACACGTCCCACTCCTTGACCACGTACTTGAAGAGCTCGTCTTCAAGTTGTGCGGTGGCAAGGTCACCCCACTGACTGAGCGGGGCGGACGTGCTTCATGTATTTCAGTCGGTCAGGTAGCTTCATGTCCTGTGGAAGAATGATGTCTTCATGACTGGTAGGTCATCCAGGCTAGCAGGTCTTTACTACCACTAGTAGTGGTGTCAGCAGCCATGGTCCACTTCGGTCGCTTCTGCAACCACACCTAAATCTCGCTCTGCAATACCTTTGTTACACTCCCTCTAAACCGGGATCCGGTTCAGGGTTTGTCAAAAGTGGGTACAACGGTCACGGTAAGTCGGTAATCATGTTTGTTTTAGGTGGTAAGTCTTTAGGTCCTGTGGGTAATTGGTGTTATTCATAGAGGAAGTGGGGACTTGGACAGGCCAACGTTGAAAACGTGGATAAAGGGGGATCATGCCAAAAAAGAGGAGCATCCATACTAAATTGCAAACTATTGGACCTCTCTCTTTAACTTGTCAAATATAAGATCCTCACCGACCTTCTTGCGACGCGCCTTGCAATGGCTCCACCATCCACGAAGACCAAATTGGGTTTTTACTATAGACAAATATCCAGTATGCACTCACCCAACTCCACAATTTCCGCCTACGTGAACTGGGCTACGTGAAATTCCTCGCCACTCTACTCCCTTTTTTTAGACTTTAAGGAAGCATACGAATCTCTCAACCAAAATAGCTCTTTGCAATCCTCAACCATATGGGCCTTGTGGGTAGCCTGATTTGGTCAAAAATAAATAGAACATCATACCCTAACACACAATCTCATGAATCACCCCCTTTGCATGTGAGACCTTCCTCCTTTTCGCTATTCGTTAAGGATGCCCACTAGCCCCCTTGCTCTTCATTTGCGTATTGGGACCAAAACTCAGTTTCCTCTGACGTAACCCAGTTGGAATTCAAATCGCTTGACATACAGTACTGCCGTCTGGATTCATATGGTCATTCGAGAAGGATTTTTTTTTGGGTTTATTTCAAACAACCAGGGCCAAATTTTCACACACTAGCTACAAGGCCTCAAGGAATAATGGGTCTCTTGAATTCATAAACGTTCAGGAGACTACGTCAAACGTGCATGCTAACAACCAAAATCAAGTGATTAGGATATGTTTTTCTGGCTTCTCCCTCTTTGAGGGCTTCGTGCATTGAGGCCACTTATTTTCATAACTTGTTTTGGAAGGAATTTCCACACACTAGCTACAAGGGGGGAACCTAATCATGCAACAGGGTCGAGCCCAAGGGTAATTAGCTTTTATCCGAATTTAGCCGATAGTAGGTATTAGTAAATCCTTCACTGGATATGCAAATGAAACATCACTAGTTGTTCATTCCAAAGAGGAGATAATAATAATTTCTTGCCACATTAGGATCCATTTTAACTACCAATAACTCACTTGATAAATCAAACCCACACTCGTCAGTGGCAACGTTCACCCTCCACAATGTTACAGTGCCCTACACAGACCCTCAGCCATATGCTCTCTATACACCTCAATCTGAATGACACGTGGACCCTCATTATTGATACACTTTGAACTTCAACGCTTCTTTAACAAATGTAACAACAAAAAACAAATTCATTGCAATCAATGCCAAACTTACACGCTTGTATTCCCTTCACCACAACAAGATCTAAAAAAACTACCTCTTTCCTCCTACATCTTTGCCCTCAAACAACTAGCACACAAGTCTTTAGAGAGGTCTTTGCCTCTATTCCATCGCAACAACAATCAACCCTCCCTCCAAGGCATTAGAGTGAAATTGCACACAGTTGTCACTGAAACTCAGGAAGCCAAATGGATATAGTCATTCTTCCTACATGACGAAGCTCAGTGGAAACACACCTTGCTGAATTCACAATACTCCCCCAAACGAGGTCACTTTCTTCTATCTCATCCAAAGAGCTTCCAGTTTAAGCTCCTATTAATCCTCCCTAAACAGAAACATGCCTTTGCAATTATCCTCTTTCTCATCCGTCCATTCAAACTCCGCGTAATCACGTTGAATAACTAATGACGGAATACGTCTCAACCATTCAACTTTCTCTAGCGAGAACCTTGGCTCCTAACATGTAACATTACATTACATCCTTGTTGATGTTTTTCTTCTCTCTACATGTCCTTGTTCTCGTGATAAAAAGGACATCCTTGATGAGATCAAAGAATCGCTCTCACATTCCTCAAGCGAAATTCTCAACAAAATCTCCCCTCTCTTGTCATCTCACAAACACACCCATTACTTCACCATACTGGGCCTCATAGGCATTCATGTGAAGACACCCTTTCATCTCGAGCAACCCTCCACCGAATCAGCATAACCCACGGCAATCGACTCAATCCCCATTTCACCCAGTCCCCATTCTTGTTCACGGTCTTCTAATTTCCAAGGTACACAACTCACCCCTGTTATTGTTCAGAAAGCGCATCCATGATTCACCTTTCAACACGACCTAGCATCCCAAAATATTGCTTCTCCTCAACCCTCCCTTCGCCAACACACATGTTTTACTACCTTACCACACATAACTTCTGTCAATCCTTCAAAGCAAATTGGAGAGAGAAGCGTCCCAACACCGTCCTTGACAGGAGGTCGCTTTGCTTTAAACAAAACTTCCTTTGACTTGATCTTCAAGTAAAGCATAAACAAACGAGGATACTTTTCCGCTCCATTCCCATCGCGAAATGTACCCACTTCTGTCGGAATGAGTCAAATGTGGTCTTGTATTGCACTAAAAAATAAAAAAATGAACATTGTTTTCTCCTATGCCCTTGTCACTAGTCAACAGTGTTGCAACTTCACACCATTGTTTTCACCTCCCTCTTCCCTGACATCACCCCCTCCACTATAGAGATTCTCATTGGGCGCTTGCAACCAAAAATACTTTGTTGAGTTTATTCAATTCCATAGGCCTCACACTTCAACTATCCAATGGGAGAGATGGACGGTCCCGTGCTCTTCCCTTGTGGGTAAGATCACCCTACTATTTTCAAAACCCTAGAAACAAATGTGGGTAGTGTCCACCCTTCTCTTGCAAAAGAACTCCAGACGTGGTAAGGCTAAGTTGAAAACCATTAAAAATGACTTTGCGAAGGTCATTTTGACGCAGGAGCCGGATTTTACCCCAAAACTTGGCGCGGGGACCCACAATGCTAGATCCATCAGCGTCCAAGCCCGCATTTGGGTGGTAGTAAACGCAAGAGCCCATCGGCCAGCACCGCGGTTCAAGATAACCGGTCCATGTTTTTGGCCACGTTCTCGAGTCACAAAATGTGGTGCACAGTGAAGTATCGCGAGCAAACTTGGTTGTGCGAGCTGACCTGGCCACTTGCGATCCTACGTGTACGATGGCGAGGATTAGCGATTTTTTGGTACTTGGCAAAATGCGACGTCATCGCTACAATTGTATTACGCACTTAATCATTCTTGTCTCTTGCTGTGAAACGGCTCCTACCTACACTTTTCACTCATTCTTTTCATTACAAGTGACGGGATTGAGGGGGTTTGTGTCACTTGTCGTCACAACATTTGTGAAGCGTTTAATCCCATATCAAAACATCTTTTCCATAAATCTTACGCCCAAGAATGCCTGATGCAAAATTCACGAAATCTTGAAATTTGAACAGCGGAATGCAAGCGTTTCAACCAATGCGCCTGCACGCGCTCCGTTTGGGGGGCGCTCCGAGTGCATGCGGGCCACGAAGAGTTCAAACAGGCCTTGGCCTTGTAGTTGTCCCTCACCAGCACCAGCTCACTCCCCAATACCCACTCGTTGATGCTATGGCTACCCACTCGTCTCCTGTCACTGGTGCTTTTGTCAACCAGCCTGCCCCGTCAACCTCGCCATCCTTGGCGCATGCATCCGGCAACCCTTCGAGGACCTACTCTATCGCAGCCGATGACCACATCTCCGGAGCCTGTCTGATGCGTCACCGTCGCCACGATGATGAGCCCCTCCTGTCCCAAGGCGGTGACCAAGAGCCAGGGTTCAACATGCATCCGTGCGTTGGCAACGATGTGGCAGCCTACGCGCGTGGCGGGCACATGCCCATCCCACCGTTTTCGTACCATTATCATCAGGCGGGCATCGCACCCCTCCCTAAGCTTTCGGGCGGACCACCAGTGCTGAAGGCAAAGCCAGCACCAGCTGGCACTCCACTGCCACCGGTGCATTGTGCTGCCATGTCTATCGGAGGTGATGACGAAGGCGCCACTGGAGGTTCGTCCGTCGGCGCTTTGGGCAAGTCTTTTTGGAGCCCGGAGCGTGACGTGGCCTTGGTCAATATGTGTAACGTCTACGTGGGCAATTTCTGAGGTTCGTCCAGTTGGATGACAAAGTTGTGCGACCGCGTCGCCCTCGGTCTGACGCGTGAGTTCAAGTTGGCCGAACATCTCACACGTCAGCAGATTTGCAGTCGTCTAAGTAACATTTGCACAAGATGGAAGCTTGCATATGGCCTCGTTGGACAAAGTGGAACCTCTTTGAACCGCCATACATGGATGATAGAGATGTCTATGGAGAAATGGGAAGAGGTACGGAATGCGAAACCGGACATGGCAAAGCTAGAGGGTAAGAGCATGCCATGGTTTGATGAGGCTACCCAGCTGTTTGCAAGGGACAAGGTATGTGGTGACAACGTTCTTTGCATCAGTGAGATGGAGGCTGATGACGACGTGGTCATGGTCAACGTAGCACTGGATGAGACCCCGCCTCACATGCGCAAAAAAGCAGGAGTATAGTAAGTTGATCGCGCTTTGTCGATGGTCGAGTGTGTTAATTCTGAGACCGGTCCAAAAGCAACTTATGGCATGGCTGTGAAACTCGAGTCTGCTGAAATGTCTATCTGGGACATGAACAAGCTGTCAGTTTTCGACGCGTTCAAGGTTGATGCGCAGTTGTGCGAAGACTATGTGCACTCGGATGGGGAGCTCCGGGTGCATGTGGTACAACGCCTTTTGGAGAGCTCCATGTTCAGCATGCCCACTCCGCATGAATATACTTTCATTCGCAAGCACGTGCCGTCGGCTAAGTTGCCGATACGTGGCAAGGGTTGGCGACAGCTAGTGGAGGTGAACGATGACACTGGAAGTGAGGGGGGTAGCGGTGATGGTGGATTAGCAAAAGGAAGTGGCGGTGATGCCATCCACGAGGTGCTTGGTGTTGCGGATGGGTTGCTTTCTACTGGAGAGGATTTTGGTGGTAATGACATGTATATGTAGATTCCATGTAATGTTATTTGGCTTCATGAATTGGACAAACTGCCCAATTTTAATAATCCTCATCTACAACATATGCAAAAAAATCTGTCCACATAGCATTGGCAAATTGTAACCGACGTGACCTCATTCAAGAATCCCCGTGTCTTGTACCCGGTCTCAACACTCTACGCGGGGGTCTTCGGGGTGTGTCATCAATGTCACTAATCTCCAAATCTCCTATGCCTCCATGTGCTTGCTGTATCAAGTTGTGCATAACAAAGCAGCTTAAAACTATACGAGGTTGGAAATTGACACCATAGGGTGGTATTGCCCTCAAAACATAAAACGGAGCTTTCAAAACGCCAAAGGTCCGCTCCATCATAGATTGTG
>SZWC01000239.1:202824-215059 GCA_023375785.1 Penium margaritaceum | reverse complement strand
GTCGCGAACGACAAAGTCGAGCCGGCGGCCGGCCAAGGCGACGTGGAGGTGGAAGTCGTGGTGGGCGGTAAGAAGGAGCTGTGCACAATCCGTGATGTGCAGCACGTCCCCGGCCTGGCTGACATCCTGAGTGTTAGCCGCTTGACGGACAAGGGATATGAGGTGCTCTTCCGCAGGAAAGGCGCAGTGGTGCGCATCGACGGCGACGGCGAGGTCGTGCTGGAGGCGAAGCGCGAGGGCGGTCTCTACATCGTGGAGACCAAGGTGGTCCACGCGGCATCCGACGCAGCAGATTCGCAGGAGCGCGTCGTCAACATGGCCAAGGGAGGAAGCGCTGATCTGGAGCTCTGGCACCGACGGTTGGGGCATTCGACGCCCGCAACCGTTAAGGAGATGGCGAAGCGCGACATGGTGCGCCGCCTCATCGTCGACGGTGCAGACGCGGCAGTAGATGCAACAGTGCACAAAAAGTGCGAGCCTTGCATTTTGGGCAAGGCGCGGTGCAAGCCATTCAATGAGAACGCGGCTCGCGCAAAGGACCTGCGGGAGGTCGTGCACAGCGACGTGTGCGGACCATTTAAAACACCGTCAAACGGCGGCTTGAGATACTTCGTCACCTTCATTGACGACTGCAGCAGGAAACTCTACGTGTACTTCATGAAGCGGAAGGGTGAGGTCCTGGACCGGCTGAAGGAGTACGTCGCAGCTGTAGAGAGGCAGACTGGCCGGAAGGTCAGAGCGCTACGCAGCGACAATGGCGGAGAGTACGTGGGCTGCAGCGGGTGGATGAAGCAGCAGGGCATCAAGTGGGAACCCACTACGCCGTACTCGCCACAGTCCAACGGAGTGGCGGAGCGGGCGAACCAGACGCTGCTCAACATGGTGCGGACTATGCTTGTGGATGCGGGGTTACCGCGAGGTTTCTGGGCGGAGGCTGTGCGTACAGCGAGCTACACCATCGACCTCACCCCAACAGTGGTGCTGAAGAGTAAGGGCGGCTGGAAGACGCCGCAGGAGATTTGGAGCGGGCGCAAGCCAAACGTGGCGCACCTGAAGGTGTTCGGGTGCAAGGCGCACGCGATGGTGCAGGCGGCGCAGCGGCGTGATTGCAAGCTAGAACCGCGGGCGAAGCCGTGCTTGTTCCTCGGCTACGAGAGCGCACAAAAGGCGTATCCGCTCTGGGACCCGCGCACGCAAGAGATCATCCGCAGCCGTGATGTCGAGTTCGACGAGCAGCAGAGCTTCAGCAGCAACAGCAACGACATGAGCGTCGGGAACACTCCAAAACATGGGGAGTGGTTCCAACTCCTTGACTACAAGGAGGAGCCGGTGGACGCGGAGGTCGATGATGTGGCGTCGGAGCACGGCGGTCCAGCAGGTGCAGCAGCGGACGCGGAGGACTCCGACAATGATGCAGCTGGGCTGGAGATCCGGTGGAATGATCCGTCGAAGGAGGCACCGCGGGTGCCGAAGCGCGCACTCCCGGCTGAGTTCGCGTCGGGCGTCGGAGAAAAGTCCTCCGGACGCGCCGCCCGTCCGATAGATGGTTCACCGGAGCGGGAAGAATCCTCGGGAAGCCGTCCGGTGGATGATTCACCGGAGCGGGCTGAGTCGGAAGGATCGCAGCAGAGCGATGAGACGCCAAGACTGCCGCGCCGCAGCGGGAGGCAGCGGAGAGCGGGGAAGCGTTTCGACGCAGGCACCGGTCGATGGATCGGCATGACGTAGTGCATGCTGGCTGCATCAACGGAGCCGACGACCGTGCAAGAGGCGCTTGCGCGGCCCGAGGGAAAGCAGTGGGATGCCGCCATCAAGTCGGAGTTGGCGTCCGTTGCTGAAAACAACACGTGGCAGCTGGTTGACAGGCCGAAAGATGCCAAGGTCATCGGCTCCAAGTGGGTCTTCAGGACCAAGTTCACAAAGGAAGGTGTGGTTGACAAGTACAAGGCGCGGCTCGTGGCGAAGGGGTACGCACAGTGCAAGGGCGAGCACTACGATGAGACGTTCGCCCCCATCGCCAAATTCACAAGCATCCGGGCGATCCTTCCGGTGGCAGCCGCAAAGGACATGCAGCTCCAACAAATGGACGTAAAGACAGCCTTCCTCAACAGCATCATCGACAAGGAAATCTACATGGAGGTGCCGGAGGGGGTGGAGGCGCCGGAGGGCAAGGTGTGCAAGCTGCGGAAGTCCTTTTACGGGCTAAAACAATCGCCCCGATGCTGGTACCAACAGATGGACAGCTTCATGGCACAACTCGGCTTCAAGCGCTGTGAGGCGGATCACAGTGTGTACGTGCGGCGCAGCAAGAAGCTCCATCAGATTGTTGCACTCTACGTGGACGATCTGATCTTGTACTCCTCATACCTGCCGAGCCTACAGTAGCTCAAAGAGCAGCTGAGCAGCAGGTTCCAGATGTCGGACATGGGGGAGCTGGAGTTCTACCTCGGGGTGAGCATTATGCGGAACCAGAGGGCGCGCACGCTTGAGTTGGGGCAGGCCAAATTACGTGGCCGAGGTGCTGAAGCGGTACGGCATGGAGGACTGCAAACCAGTGTGCAGTCCTGTCTCCACGACCTATGAACTGAGTGCGACAATGGCGCCGCAAACAAAAGAAGAGGGGGAGGATATGACAGGGGTGCCCTACCAATCGGCAGTGGGCAGCCTCATGTACGCCATGGTGGCGACTCGACCGGACCTGGCCTACGCGATGGGCCAAGTGAGCAGGTACGTGGCCGACCCAGGGCCACTACACTGGCACGCGGTCAAGCGCATCCTCCGCTACCTGCAGGCGACGCGACACGCGCCCCTGAGGTTCGACGGCAAAGGGCGGGCGGACCCTTTGCGTCTGGTCTGCTACACGGATGCAGACTACGCTGGCAATGTGGACAAGCGAAAGTCCACATCCAGCTACGTGTTCTTCCTCGCTGGTGCAGCGGTCTCGTGGTGCAGCAGAAAGCAGGACTGTGTCGCCACCTCCACAGTGGAAGCTGAGTACATCGCGCTGGCCGAGGCGGTCAAGGAGGCGGTGTGGCTCCACAGGTTGCTGGGGGAGCTGGGCGTGCCGCAGCTGGAGCCTACGGTGGTGCACGAGGACAACACCAGCTGCATCTCGCTGACCAACAACCCGACGCAGCACACGAGGACGAAGCACATTGACGTGTGTTATCACTACGCATGGGACATGGTCGAGAAGGGGCAGGTGGTACTGCAGCACTGCAACACGCACAGCATGCTTGCGGATTGCTGACCAAAGCGCAACCCGCAGACCGGCACGCGATGAGCGTGGCCGGACTTGGGATGACCAGCTATGATGGGCTGGAGGGCGCAGCGGAAGATGAGTGAGAGAAAGCAGGAGCAGCGGGCATGGAAGGTGCAAGGGGGAGAATGTTGAAAAATTGCCCCTCCGCATGCCCAAGTGCGGCGCCGGGAGGCGCTGACGAGCCGCCAGAAAATGGAAACTCCGCTCTGGCGGATCTGGCGACTCGACATTTGCTCGGATCCTAAAATGGAGGATTGTACATTAAATTTGACGAGTTGCTGAATCGAGTGGAAGTTGTTTCGCCGGAATCGGACAAGTATCGAGGGAGATATGGCTTTCCAAAGTTGGGGTATGCGCAGCGGCTCTGGGAGCCGGTTGCGACTCGAAATCCGGTCGAAAATCGACCAGACCGAGTAACAAAAATACCATCTGGAGAAAATGCTCCGATAGGCCTGCCGAGGCGTCCGGTGGATGATCCACCTGATCCGGCGGATCATCCACCGGATCCAGTAGTGCAGGTTGTTACTGAGGGACTTAGCCAAAATCCTGGCTCGGCGTTCGAAACTCAGTAGTACGTTTTGTTACTCGGGGATAGTCAAAATTCTGACTGCAGGTCCGCAGACAGGTTTCGAACCTCGTCAAACCCCATCACCAAACACGACCCAAAAGTGGGTAGGGTGCGTGGAAAAAGTGCAGGAGACCCATATACCATGTGCTTGGGAAAGGTGCTTCGCACGTGAATGAAAGCGCCACGGCGAGTGGCGGCGTCAGGCTTATGTGGTGGGTGAGACCTGCGCTTCGGCAAGCATAACTTGAGCTACGCTTGGCCACATTGCACACAGTTTTGTGCGCTGGAAAGCTCATGAGTAGCCCTATAAACATTGTGATCATGTCCATGTTCAAAAACTAACGCAAAACGGCGTTATTCCCTTCGCAAACTGACTGTCTCTAAATTCCTGCTCACATAGCGTGAGGCGACCAGAAAGCTCACGCTCAGTCTCAGATTCGCCCAAAACAGTAGACGTGAACCGCTGGAGACGATCAGACAAACGTCGGGACCGCACCATGCGG
Source organism: Penium margaritaceum (assembly GCA_023375785.1). Lineage (NCBI taxonomy): Eukaryota > Viridiplantae > Streptophyta > Zygnematophyceae > Desmidiales > Peniaceae > Penium > Penium margaritaceum. The sequence goes on along the minus strand of SZWC01000239.1, from coordinate 210,726 downwards.
ATCTTATCCTGACACCGTGAACGTACTCGCTGACACTGGAGGGGACGACTCTTTTGTTAGCCTTGGTTTTACCCAACAGGTTGGCTTGAAGTACGAGCCATCGAATGGCGCAGTTGTTGTCGGTGACAACCGTACGGTACCCGTGATCGGTACTTATAAAGCAAGAATTTGTATTCAAGGGTACACACAGAGTGTCACATTGAAGGTACTCAACCTTCTTGACTCGTTTGACGTGGTGCTAGGCGATCCCTGGCTTCATGACAACAAGGCTCTAATGTGTTTTGAATCAAAGCGATTGATCCTCCGAAAAGGACAATGCCGCTTTACGTTGATTCTGAGTACAGAATTATCACCAACCCGACTCAAAGTCCATGCCAGCTTGTCTGCAATGCAGGTCAAGAGACGTATTCGACAAGGTTGTCGATACTTCTTGGCTCAGTTGTAGAAAGTAGAGGACGACGTGACGGAAGGCATCAGATCTCTGTTGGCGGAGTTCTCGGATGTATTCCAAGACCCACCGGCTGGCCTTCCACCAGAAAGACACATGGGCCACACGATTCCGCTCCAACCGGAGGTGACTCCTCTGTTTCGACCCATGTATCGCCTTAGTTTAGCAGAAAGGCGAGAGGCCGAACGCCAAATCAAAGAGTACCTTACAAAGGGGTGGATCGAGCCCAGTAGCTTGCCGTACGGTGCGCCGATCCTTTTTGTGAACAAAAAGGACGGTGGTTTACGCATGTGCGTGGATTACCGGACGTTGAACAAGCTGACGGTGAAAAATCGGTTCCCCTTACCGCGGATTGAGGACCTTTTTGACCAACTCCAAGGCGCAAAAGTATTTTCGTCCTTGGATTTGTCTCAAGGGTACCATCAAATCCGCATCACGAAAGATGATGTGCCCAAAACCACGTGTCAAATGCACATGGGACACTGTCAGTTCTGAGTGTTATGCTTCAGGCTTACGAATGCCCGGGCAACCTTCCAAGGAGAAATGAACCAAACGTTCGCCAAGCAACTCGGACAGTTTGTCTTGGTGTAATTGGACGACATCCTTGTTTTCTCCAAATCAATGGAAGAGCACATAGAACATCTGCGCGAAGTTCTTGCAATCCTTCGGGAACAGAAGTTCTATGCGAAAGTGAGCAAGTGCAAGTTTGCACAAGATGGACTCGAATACCTTGGACACATCGTCGGCAAGGACAACATCCATGTCGATCCACGAATGGTCCAAGCCGTTGTGGACTGGCCACGTCCCGAGAATGTTGGGCAGATACGGTCTTTCCTTGGCCTTGCAAACTACTGTCGGCGGTTTATGCAAGGGTATTCCACCCTGGTAGCACCGCTAACCAGGCTCACGTGAAAAGACGTATGTTGGGAATGGACATCTGATTGCGAGAACGCTTTTCTCAAGGTCAAAGAACTCCTATCCACGGCGCCCATCCTAGCTCGTCCGGATCCATTGCAACCGTGGGAGGTTCGATGTGATGCATCGGTAGTAGGACTCGGAGCCGTTCTCATGCAGAACGGTCACCCAGTTGCGTATGAGAGCCGGAAGCTCATTCCCGCGGAAACGCGGTACACGACTAAGGATCAAGAGCTCCTTGCGGTAGTACACGCTTTCAAGATGTGGCGTTGCTACCTCGAGGGTGCTGAAGGGGGTGTGACGGTCATGACCGACCATAATCCATTGGTGTTTTTCAAACGCAACCGAACCTGTCAAGACGGCAGGCGCGTTGGAGTGAATACCTGAGTCGATTCTCATTCACATGGGAATATCGGGCAGGACGCATCAATGTGGCCAATCCACTCAGCCGATAGCCTGTGGAAATTAAAGTAACCACCGAAGTCAGTGGGTGTTTTATGGCCATTGTAACAGCAACAGTACAACCACCAGATCCCCCTGCACCTCTGTAGCAACCACCACGAGAGATTACCTATTACAACGGTTTTGTAATCAGGATCCGGATGGGATACTGTGTGGATTCTTGGTTTCAAGACTCCCAAAATCTGGACAAGTACGGCTTGGTGGAGGCCGCAGGAATCTTCTCGCATGGAGAACAAGTTGTTGTGCCAAACTCGGGAGACCTTCGAGCAAAGGTTATCTCCCAGTTCCACGACCCGCCGGTAGCAGGTCATGTGGGACCCCGAAAGACCGGACAGGCACTCTCGGACCACTATTGGTGGCCAGGGTGGAGTGTTGATGTCCGTAAATATTGCATGTTATGCGACCCATGTCTCCGGAATAAGGCTAGCAACAAGAAGCCTGCTGGACTCCTCCAACAGCTTCCCATTCCTGGGACTCCATGGGAGTGCGTCAGCATGGACTTCATTACTGGTCTTCCGGACACGGCCCGTGGCCATGATGCAATACTAGTGGTTGTGGATCTTTTGACGAAGATGACACACTTCATTCCTACAACCACTGGCGTGAACGCAGAGGAGACCGCTCGTCTCTTCCTTGAGGGTGTCGTAAAGTACCACGGCTTACCATTGCGCATTATCTCCGATCGAGATCAAAAATTTGCTAGTAATATCTGGCAAAAGATGCACGAGTACTTCGGCAGTGAATCGCAAATGTCAACAGCATTTCACCCTCAAACTGACGGACAAATACAGCGCATGAATCGCACTCTAGAGCAGATGCTCCGCATGTACGTGGACCCTGTTATGCATGATTGGGACGAATCCCTAGCACCGGAAGAGTTTGCGGTGAACAACTCAGTGAACGAGTCCACACAGTTCACACCGTTCGTGTTGAACAGTGGTCGGCATCCAGTGTTACCCTCTTCATTGGTAAAGAGTGGGAGTATAGGAGGACAGGTTCCTTCCACTCAAGCCTTTGCCGAGCGCATCGACTCCTTGTTACAGGAGGCGAAGGGTCACCTTCAAGCAGCTGGGCAGCGAAAAAAGGCATATGCCAACAAAGGTCGTCGGGAGGTCTCGTTTGACATCGGTGACAAAGTGCTGCTTAGGACTAAAAACCTTTGGCTGAAGTCGCCAGGGGCAAGAAAACTTCTACCAAAGTAGATTGGGCCGTTTCCCATTGTGGCACGCATCGGGCCAGTGGCATACCGATTGCTACTTCTGCCGAGTATGAAGATACATGACGTGTTTCATGTGAGCCTGCTGGCTCCATACACGGCAGAAGGAGCCGTTCAGCTACCGCAAGCAGTCCTGGCTGCCGACGGCCAATACGAGCTCCTTCGCCTACTCCAGCACCGAGAGCGTACTCTTCAGTCGCGCGTTGTCAGGGAGTACCTCATTCATTGGGCCGGTTGTGGACCTGAACATAATTCATGGGAGCCCGAATCTTGGTTGCCCACAGGGGTGGTCAACGAGTACTGGAGCAAGCTTGCACCTCACACAGATCGACGCGTGGCAGGAGGTACCACCTGAATGCAGAAAAAGTGAACAACATTCCCACAGGGCAGCATTCATGGACAGCGACCATAGGAGGTTGGGGACGCCCAACATGGTTGTCGCGTGGACGCTCTAGCCTAAAGGGGGGAGGCCGCTAGCCGTGCTGACCTACAAGCTGCAGCTTAGGTCTAAGTACCATACACGTGTTCATGTTTAGCTGGTGATTGAAATTATTGATTTTCTTTCACAATGTTGATGACTCACTGACTTACCATCCTACTTGTTGTTCATGAACTGGGACGGTTCATAATAAGTGGGGAGGAATGTAGCGGGAGGGCCGGTTCGGCCCTCCCTCCTCGCTGAAACGAGGGGTGATTGCGCACCACCCCTTGCGTCAGCGAGGGCTGGCCGGCGGCCAGCAATTCGCTAGCCGTCGGCCAGCTCACTGCCGGCCGGCTGGACGGCCGGCGGCCGGCCAAGCGACCGGCCGGCCACCGGCCGGCCAGCCGCCAGCCGCCGATCGAGGCCTCAGCCCGATTGGCGGCTGAGGGGCCATGAGGGCCTCGAGGGCGAGGCCTCGTGGCCTCGTGCCCTCGCCCCCCCTCGCCCTCCTCGTAAACGAGCACGAGAGGACGAGGGATAGGGGGAGCGAGGGTGAGGTCGAAATAGCTGGCGCGAAATCGCCAGCGTGCCTCGCACGCGACGATTTTGCACCAGAACGACAAAACGTATATCGAAGTTCGTTTACGACAAACTTCGACACAAAACAAACAAAATAACTCGTGCAAACACACGAGTTCGAGGTAAAAACCCCCGGTTTGGATCCCAAAACTAGGGGTTTGGTTTAAAACGGAAATGGGCCTCCGGAGACTCAAAATATTCGAGTCTCCCTGCTCTGGGTCGTTGATGACGATTGCCCCTCAGTCTTGCGAAGGAGGTCAGCCCTAACGCGGACTGGGAACGCCATTCTGTGAACTCCGACGATGACTTCAGAGCAGGAGCTGGAGACACGACCCGTTACACTCAGCCTACCACGGGGTTCATTTATGATGAAGTTGCAGAGACCAATGCGACAAAAGAAGATGGCTTTAAAAGACTTCAGACGGATCTCGGCCATCTTTGTACGCTGGTACAAATGAGATCAACCAGATATGCTGTTGCAGTGATGAAGGGAATGCTGCAATAAGTTTAAGAGTTGGGGAGGAGTAAGGCTGGGCCCAACGTTCCTACCAACTAAGGTGAAAACTTGTATTGCGTTTGACAAAGCACACTGAGTTGTACTGTAAGGTTCCAGCGGGACAATTGGTAAGTAAATGGGTTCAACGGGCTGACCAGGAAAGAAGGCTTGGTAGAGGCGGGTGAGTCAAGATGGTAGACCATGTAGCGTGTTACAGAGCAAGAAACAATGTTCAATGGTTTCATCCGCCAATCACTATGGGCAGAGGCCTCTCTTGTCTGGGTTCATGAACTGTATGCGAAGGGCCACTCGGATAGAGGAAGAGGCCGCATTTCATGACGTCCTTAGATCGAATGTCGAAGGGCAAGTACGAGAATCACCTCTTGAGAGATAGCTAGTGGAAGGAACGATGAGGGTACGTTTCGAACCAGTTGGTCTCGTGTGATGGCCTTAGTCTATACGTTGCTAGCAGTTGTGAGTACACTTTGAGGAGTGGGAGTGGAGGACAGGGGTATTGATTTCCGGGAACTTGAAGTCGCCCAAGTAGGCCAAGGAAGACGTGGTCATTGGTCAAGAATACAAGGGTTAGAGACTTATCCCTAGCCATAGACGGTCTAGCTCGGGGATGGGGACCCAGACGAAGGGGTGGTACAACTTGATAAACACTCGAGGCACTGATACGTTCATCGGGAAAGTAGAAGATCATAGGGTTGGGAAGGCTAGTCAAATATTTGATCGCAAAGTATTGTGTGAATTTGAGGGATCTACCATAGAGGAGCCCACTTGAATGATATGTCCTGAGGAGTTAGGCAGGGATTGCCATAGTGCAAGGACTACTCTTTGGCGTGATGCAGAGGCGGAAATGGGTCGGGAGAAGAGATCCCAAGGAGTGACGTTTCCACGAAGTTACCAATGTTCAGAGGGCGAGACTCCACATGGATGTTGAAACTTGCCGGCAGGGCCCTGCGTTTTAGGAGATCTATCCATGGGGCCTTTTGCTTATGAATGGGGGAAAAGGGTTGCCTAATAAAGCCCCACGATGAACCCAAGCCCCGTCGTTGAACTACCCCTTTGCAAATGCACTTCTCATCAACCTCCTCCCTTTCAAAGAGCACTTTTGACTACCCATAAGCTCTTGATGCACTATTTGTTGTAAGTACCCTCAAACCTATCTGCCTCTATAACATAACATTTCGAGTGGGCTTTGGGCTTCGTTGGTGCTTGGGTAGNCCCCCCCCCCCCCCACTTCACCTAAGATCGGAGAGAAGATAGAATATAAAATGTGACCCTTGAGCTCTAACTTAGCCCGGACTGTCATCCGCTCTAACCTCTTCCACCATGTGGTAAGAGCGCAATCCTACTCGTCTCCCACCACAAAACTTCTTCACACCTTCCCCCAAGCCCTTCAAAGAAAAATATCATCTAAATTTAGCTCATAGCATCTAATTTTCGTTGGATGTGAAAGCAAGAAAACCCTTTTGTCCACACTCATTTGAAGACAATTTCTTTTGGCTGGTAGGTTTTGTCAACCTCCTGATCCATGAACCTCGATGTGGCCTGTGAATCTCCTCTTCCTTCACCCTGTGGCGGAAGCACCCTCACGTGTGTTATTTCTCTCGTTAAACTCATCCTTGGTGGATAGGCCGGGGGTTAAACCCATAGACTTTTCATGATGCTGGGGTAATGTAGCGCGAGTTGTGCCACGTGGCTTGAACGGGCAATGGCCTGTGGGGCGGTGGATGGGATGAGTTGAGGTTCAGAGTCCCTCAACTACCACGGTTTTGGCCCAGTGGGCCAAGNCGAAATTCCAGATTTTCCTGAATTCGAACATCCGTCGTCGATTCAACTAGATTTGCCATCCTAGCCACCGACGTCAATTCTAGGAAAATCACAATGAATTTTGGCGACTCACAAAATGTATCGATTCTTTCTCGCTGTATCGACGAGAACCGGCCTCTTGTAGTGACAAAATGTCGTGGTGGCGACGGGCGCGAACTTCCCCACGACAAAATACAACCTTGAAACATGGACGATACATCTGTATCATTCCGAACCAAAAACCTGTCAGGCCGAACCGGCCACGTCACTGGCGGTCGATACAAAATACCAAAAAAAAAAGTCGCGGAACACGGCACAGATCCCGTCAATACCGAAGATGTTGCAGCTAACGGCGGGCAAAGGTGGCTGTCAGACGCGACGCGGCATGACCTTGCGAGGCCTGGAAAGTGCTGCCACGAGACAATCGGCAGCGCCCTGGCGCCTTTGTCGTCTTGACCATCGCGTCGCGTTGGTTCATCCGTCGTCGGATGCCGAGCTCGTCATCAGATGTAGATTTCCGGTAATTTCCTAGACGATATGGTTTTACGAACAGAAGAGAAACCGCGTAGTAATCTCAAGATGGATCGGTGATCAGGTCGCTGACGACGACAGTCCCCCTCCGCTGGAATCTGTTTCGGTTTTATGGAATTGACGTTATTATTTGGTGCTAGGAGACAGCTTGGGGTTCGCTCGTAGGGGGAGGGGGCGGCGAGGGAAAATGCTGCGAGGCCCTGGCAGTCCCATGTGGCGTGTTGCGAGTGGCGTGTGGCGTCGTATCTCGCCGCGACACCGACCAAAGCTCCCAAGCCATGTCGGCGCCTCACCGTCACCACCACCACGGACCGAAAGCCCTTCCCTCCTGCATCAAGGCGTCTGTCGCGTTGTCCAGCATTTCGAGCTGTGGACTGCATCCGGAGGCTAGGGCTGAGTCACAGCCTCATCCCGCTCCGCCGCGCCATCGGCCGAGGTGCGCAAAACACGAGGAACTCCCCTCAAGTCCCTGGACTGACACATTAGCTTCAGGCTAGAGTGGGACTGAGCAACATTCGTGGCCGGGAGCTGCCGTCGTTTCCGTTGTGGCTGCGAACTGGAACTCCAGCCATCCGTGAGGCCACACGGGCACATGGTCACCTGTCGACCCTCCCAATCGTGGAGCTGTTCCACACCATTGGCCACTCCGTGCCTCCAGACATCACCATCCTCGCACCTGGTCACATCTCTCTTGTCCGCTGGCCTCTGTTTGCACTACGAAGCCACCCGTCCGCGACGAATCCAAGCTGGGACCCCGAACCGCACGCACCACACCAAAACCGACTGCCTCACGGATGATCGTCAGTCTGTGGGATTCCGAACTCCGGTGTCCGTGCAGAGAAAAGCTGCGGCAATGACGGGGGCAAGGCCTCCGCAACGGCCGCAACCGACCACCCCCATGGCGACCTCCACGCACGCTCCTTGTCCTCGGAATCGATCGAGGCTCCTGCTCGCTGCCGCGCTACCCCTACTGCTGCTTCTGCTGTCGTGTGCCGCTGCCGCAGGCCAGGTTCACG
>SZWC01000239.1:118907-178433 GCA_023375785.1 Penium margaritaceum | reverse complement strand
GGGGGGGGGGGGGGGGGGGGGGGGGGGGGGGGGAGATTGTGGAGGCTACCCTGGTGGGAGGGAAGAAGGTGCTCATGGGGTCACAGACGGAGGATGATGCGATGATGGGGGAGGGGGGAGGGGGTCTAGAGCTGCCAAGGAGACTGGGTCCTCGGTGTCGGCTGTCATCATGTTGATACCCCGTGAAATTTCTTAGCAGGAGGCTGTGGCAAGGGTAGGTTTGTAGGGCACAGAGCTGGTGGTACCGCCGAGTGAAGACGAGGAGCAGGGGCAGGAGGCGGGCGCAACTAAGGAGCCAAGGAGGCAGAGGGGGGAAAGCCGATGACAACAACAGCATCATAAGTAGCAGCAGCGGCCTTGGCAGTGCTGCCACAGCTGTCCCCCTCTGTAGCGGGAACAGCCTTTGCCTTAGCCCTGGATCGGGCATCCTCGTCAACGCCCTCGTTGTTGCATGAAGGTAGCATCAACATTGTGCGGGTTGAGACAGGACAGCAGTTGGCTAACTTTTATACCGAGGCACTGAAGCATGACTCGTTGAAGAAGGCTGTGAGTGTAGTCGGTGTGCGTGCGTGAGATTCTCTCTCTCCCTGTCCGCTTGGTCTGTGTGCTCTCTGCCGGTCCATGTGCATTGCGCGTGTGAGTCATGGGGGAGTGTTGGTTTTTCACACGTCTCTCACTTGTACTCTGTTGTGTCCTCCTGGCTTGTGTACATCGGCGTGCAGCTGACGGACGGTGAGACGCGGCACTGTTGGAGTTTCGTCTGGTGGAGCCGATGCACGCTGAGGCCTACATGCAGTTTGGTGGAGCCTCTTCCCTCCACCGTGCTCAGCTCCATCGGCAAACCTTCTCCATCGACAGACCTCCTCGGCAGTCGTGCCGCCGGCAGTCATAGACGCTGCACATGCTGACTGTACGCGTCTGGCACCATGTCTGACTGCAGTATTGCATTTGCAGCGCCATGCTATGCCTAGGGTCCAAGTTGCATGATTTTTGTGCACAGTTGGTACTGGGGATTAGCGTGGATGCTGCCTGGGTTTGGGCAGCCATAACTCCTCACTGATGTTTTTCTAGCTGATTTTGACCGCACAAGTGCATTTGCAGCGTGTGTATTATGGTGTGGTCCAGTTTTCAGGCAAAATGGACGACGCCCAAGTTTTGGGCTGTCAGCCGTCTGGCAGGGCTCACCGAGAAAACCAAGCTTGCCAGAAAATAGGTCTTATTTCTGATTGGCTTAAAAACTGAGTAACGAGTTCTACAGAGTTGGGGGGGAGCTAGAATTTGGAGGGGTCTCCCATTGTTGCTCATTCTTGTTTTCTAATGAGTCAGACAGGCCATGTCAACAAGAGCTACTTCCTGGTAGGCTGCACGCCTATGTGATGTCCCACAATAAGAATCTGGCTAAGAAGTATGTCTTCTAGACGCCCGTCCGGTCGCTAGTCTTCAGCCACCGTAGCCATGTCATGGATCTGCACGTGAATGGACATGAGCCGAGGGGTCACCGTAAGCCATGTACGACACACACAACAATACTTACGTGAAATTGAGCTTGCCCTGACCCTTGGTGCCTCTCTACCCGCTTACTTGCTTGCTTGCTTACTCTAGCAACCTAAGCTTCTTGATTTATGTGTCAGTACCATGTTGTGATCTCTGGACTTGCTGCACGCTCACCTCACTTGTGCAGGTGACTGACTAGAAAGAGTCAACAGTGGATTCTGAGCTCCTATGACAACAAGCTCTCACGCCGGGCCAACTCTCACGACCAAGAGACCAAGAGGACCCACTTTTCTCACATGTTGTTGTGGCTCTGGTGCACACGTGATGCTTGACTTGCTTGTTTGGCGTACTCGAAGCAGGATAGTGCCTAGTTTTTGCAGTTAACTTGCTTGGAAACAGAGGAGTGAGACATTGCCAGTTGCAGGAGGTGGTGGTTCAAATCACTTGTCCAGCGGGTAGCAAGTGAGAGCGAGCTCGCCTCTCGCTCACTCGCTCGCTCCTACATGGATCACGACTGTGTTGTTACTTACTACTCCTCCTTTTGCAATCCATTGTGAACTGCAACTTAATGTGGCCCGGCACTTTTCATGACGCCGTGTGTTTGAGGGTGTTGTGCGTCTTTTTCATTGTTCCCTAGCATTTTCCCTCTACTCATAAAGCTGCCTACAGATCTTGCCAACAGCACCGATCACTCAGGTGACCAAATGACAAACCGAAAGAAGCAGCGGAAGCAGAAAAAGAAGCTTTCTAGAACTGAGCTGGCAGAGATCATGAATGATGTTGCCGAGAAAGTGGCCCTCAAGAAAACTCCTTGGAGCACTGATGGATGTGCAAGATGAGGCCGAGACCGTCAAAGTAGTCGTCGACGACTGTAGCCTGTCTGCAGGCAAGTAGCGTCATGTCTACAGGTCACCAAGACTGACATAACACTCTCATGCCTTGGGGATTTTCCCTCACTTGTTGCACATCATCTTATGGGCTTGTGCCCCTGGTGTTTTCTTCTAACAGTGGTACCTTTGTATCCATAGATCACCAAGTACTAGTTCGTGCAGCCAAAAGGTCGTATCAGCATGTTCGGTGCATGGTAGTGAACAATAGAATCACTGCGGCACATCACCTCCAACTAATGGTGTTAAATCAAGATCGATACCGGTCTCGATCTTGATTGTCTTGATTTTGTCTTGTCTCATTGTCTCGTACCGCACGACACGAGACTGTTGTGATTTGTGATGTTTCTGTCGATCTGTACAGTTTACTGTGACCACTCCGCCGTGTCCATACTCGTGCACATCCCTGATGCAGACCCTGGAGGCACCGGTGCGTCATCTTGCGGCAGACTACCATCATGGAGCTGACTGATGACCGTTCCAGAGCTCTGGATGCTACCCGGGACCTCCTGCAGTTGTTCTGTAGCCCGCAGGAGTTTATCTGGACTGGCCGTGAGCCCAATTTGTACGTTTTTGCATTTTTGTCCACCGTTTGATGCCGGATGCATGAATGTAACCAGTCGTAGTGTCCGGCTTTTGATCCAACATGTCTAGGTTCAGACGACGTAGCGTTCTGATATGTCTGCGCAGAGTTACGGCCAAAATAGTGGTTTTCGGCCCGCTTTAGGACAGATCTTGCACTGCCAGGAGCGGCACCCACCGTGCGCCGCGGCAGGTACTTATGCCATGGACCTGTCATTTGTCATCTCTCTCTGCAAATGCTATTGAAGCATTCTGACACTTTGCCTTGTGTCTCCTAGCCAGACCCTTGCCGTTGTGTGCACGACTTGTGACTGTCGTCACCGTCTGACCGGGCACTGACGCCTAGTTGGCGGCTGTGTCGCTAGGAAGCTTCCACGCATCCTCTCATGGTATCAGAGCGGTGAGACAGTNACTGCCGCGTGCGACACCCGCCGTGCGCCGCGGCAGGTACTTATGCCATGGACCTGTCATTTGTCATCTCTCTCTGCAAATGCTATTGAAGCATTCTGACACTTTGCCTTGTGTCTCCTAGCCAGACCCTTGCCGTTGTGTGCACGACTTGTGACTGTCGTCACCGTCTGACCGGGCACTGACGCCTAGTTGGCGGCTGTGTCGCTAGGAAGCTTCCACGCATCCTCTCATGGTATCAGAGCGGTGAGACAGTTCTCACCGAGCTGCGCAGCAGAGACGCAACATAGCACCAGCAGTGAGAGTCACCATTGTAGTAGATCCATAGGGACCTACCAACGACGGCAGCCGATCGCCATCGACGTCGCTCACCATCACTACGTGAGATTGCATTAGTAGCAGGTGCTAGCGGCAGCAGGAGACAGCTGCATTAGACTGCAGTTGCCAGCAGCTGCAGACATTGGAACATGCAGTTGCAGCAGCACTGAGGGGCAGCAACAGTAGGGCGGCAGCAGCGACAGCAGCAGTGCGCAATGGCAGCAACCGCGCGACAGCAGTAACAGCGCGCGGTGGCAGCAGCACAGCAGCAGCACACAGCGGCAGCAGCACTGCAGCAGTGCAGCAGCAGCGACAGCACAGCGGCAGCAGCAGCACAGCAGCAGTACAGCAATAATGGCAGCAGAAGAAGCGCGACAGCAGCAGCGGCGGCAGAGCGCGGCGACAGCTGCAGCGTGCAGTAGCCGCAACGCGGAGCAGTAGCAGCAGCACACAGCTGCTGCCACGGCCGCGCATGCAGCCGTCAGGCGGCTGCCCCGCATGTAACAGCGTGGCTGCTGCTGCAACTGACGTTGCAGCAGCAGCAGCAACTGAGCGAAAGCTGCGCGGCGGCTTCCGCTCAGCTTCCTCGCGGCTGCTGCGGAGCGGCTGCCTACTCACGTAGCAACCGCAAAGGTTGACCACAAAAAAATGGGGAGGGGGAGGCGAGCTGATGTCAGCATTTTTACTTGCTGAAGTCATCAGGTCTTGCTGACGTCAGCAACTTCCTGCTGATGTCAGCACTTGCCTTAGTGAAAATTTTGGTCAAAGGGTCAAAAGTTGCCAGCGTTTCAACTCCTCGAGAAACGCTCACATTTTTGCAATTTGACCAGGTTGACACCTCAGCCCATAATGAGCGGCACCATAGCTCCGTCTGGCAAGAAGGGGAAAAGAGTACTAGATCCCTCTTCTTCCTCCTCAGGGGTCATGAGCCCACGTTTGCAGGCTATTGAGGACCTGCGGAGCGAGCAGGACGAGATGCATCGCTTGTAGCGGGAGCAGACTGATGCTATCCGTACACTCACCGAGCTTCTTCGAGGACATTCCGCGACTCTACGACAGACTTATGAGGGAGCGGCCGGGGTCGCACTCTCTACACAACAGTCAGCTCCAGCATCGGAGACAGGAGCTGGAGCCGACCCGCAACCTCTTGATCCTTGGGAAGAGGATCCAGACATGCCAGGCATGGAGGGCGACTCCCCCGAGCGCGAGATTTCTGTGCTTCAGGAGCGTATCCGCCACCTTCAGACGAGCTCTCGGCCCCGACACACATCCCGCTTTCTGGAGTTTTGATCGTCGCCTGACCTCCACCCCAGCGACTTCCCTCTTCCCGGCATCTTTCCCATCCCTTGTCCTTCCCAACCTATGGTTGCTCTCCCTACGAAGCGGCAACCCAGGGATTTTGAGACGTCGTCGCCATGATATGTCAGCGAGGACGGCTTTGACTGCTGGGAGATCCTCTTTCAGGTCTGGGCCACTTCAGAGGGCGTGTGGCCCTACTACCCCAGTCCGTATCAGACTACGGACCAAGCTCTGGTGTTGCCTGTGGCTAGGGCGATGCGCGGGATTCTCTACGCCATGCCGTGAGAGACCGTCGTCGACTTCTGCTCGTTCCTTGGCGAAGCGCGCACAGGCACCGGCGCTGATCCACGCGGGGACTGGGACCTAGCATTGTCCCTACTTGCTGTAGAGACGCATGCCACCTGCGCCGCGCACATCCGTGCCTTTCATTCCCTTTGCCACGGGCCTGCCGAGCATACAGCCGACTACTGGCGACGCGCCATGCGCATTTACACGCGCCTTGGGACCTCAGGAGGTACACAGCTGTGGACGCTCCGCACGATCATGCTCAGGGTTTGCCTTGAACACACACACATCTTCACTCGGTACAACGATGCCGTGCTCAAGCATTTTTTGGCCTCATTGCAGCTTCTTCCCTGGGCGCATCAGCTCTTCCTTCAGGTGACTTCCGCCCGTGATGCAGCTGTGGCTTATCAGGAGACCTCCATTGCTGTAGCAATTGTTGCATCACCACCGACGCCCCTCCTGCAGACTCCTTCTCCATCCTTTGTCAAGTCCTCCTCCTCCCCTTTGACCCCAATCACACCGACTTAGACACTGGGTGTCGCGGTAGCAGCACAAGGAAAGAAGGGACGACGGAGGCACGGCTCGGGCCAGCAACAACCGCAGCAGCAATCGTCATCGGGTAGTAGCAGTGCACGCTCCGTTCACTGCTACAACTGTGGAGGCACCCATCACCACACCGAGTGCTAGCAACCGCTCGACTAAGCACAGATTACTTGCAGGCCCCAGGCTGCGCACACACTATGGTCTACGTCGAGCAGCAAATCCTCCGGACGTGCAGCGGCCACGACCGCCGCAGTTCCCGCTTCACCACCGGCAACCAGCGGCAACCCAGACCCACGTGACCGCACCATGGCCGAGCTCCGACACCTTCTGGCGCTTTGCTTTCAGGGAGGTGTGAGTGTGTTGTCACAGCCGGGTGGTTCACATACTATCTTTTCTTCAGTTCTTGTGGCTCGGGATTACTCCTGTTGGGGGGGAAAGTCCGCATGTGATGACGATGGACCTGACTGTACACATGGGATTCATGAGTCTCACCTTTGTCCCTTTCATCGTTCCTCCCCACCTGCTGCCCAACGTCCGTCTCAGGCTGAGTGTTCCGTTGCCCGTTGTACAGTGACGTCCTCTAGTTGTGATCCCGGTGGAACTTGGATCATCGACTCCGGTGCCACTCATCACATGACCTGTCGTCGTAGTGATTTCGTTGTCCTCGGCCCTGTTGCGTCTGTTCATTCTGTCCGCACAGGCTTTGGTCAGTCCTTGCCAGTCCAGGGTGTTGGGGTCATATGTTTCGACGGTCCATCTGGCTCCTTGTATCTTTCCGAGGTGCTTTTTGTGCCTGACCTTGAGCTCAGTTTGCTTTCTGTATGTGTTTGCACACGGATGGAACTCTCTATGGAGCACACTGCAGAGTCCGCGACTGTGACTGCTCTTGACACTCTTAGCGTTCTTCTTCGTGCCTCTGTTGTGGATGACCTATATCGTGTCTCTCGGACTTGTGCTCCTTGCTCCCCCTCCCCTTCCGCACGTGTTTTTGTCATTGGTGTTCTGTCTCCCGAGCACGGGCGATTGCTTCATCGCCGCCTGTATCATGTAGGCTCCAACACTGTGACAAAGCTCATTCGGACACAGCCCGTCCTCAGTCTTGACGCACCTTCTTTCAAGAAGCCGCCCAAGATCGACTGCCTCTTCTGCGCTCAGGGTAAGATGCATCGTTGCACCTACCCTGACTCATGTTCACACGCACTTCGCCCTCTTGAGTTAGTTCATTCAGACCTTTGTCCCCTACCTGTCGAGTCTCTGTCCGACCGGGGACGATACGTCCTGACCCTGACTGATGACTTCACCCGGATTCCGTAGCTCTACAGCCTGCGCCAGAATAGTGACGTTGCTCTTGCGGTCTGCCTCTGGCTAGTGATGGCTGAGCGTCAGTCTCGCCACACGCTGCACACCTCTCGCTCGGATCTTGACGGCGAGTTCCTTAGTGAGATGGACAGCTTTTTCGTCGAGCACGAGATTTTTTACCAGGTCTCCGCTCCGGCTACTCCTCAGCAGAATGGTGTTTCTAAGCGCTAGAACCGCACCATGAAGGATGTGGTTGGCGCTATGCGGTCTGAGTGTGATCTACCGGAGTCCTTCACTTTTGAAGGTTTTGTCTACATGACTTGGGTCTGGAACCGCCTCCTGCACGGTCCTCTTCTTTGAGCAGAGGACCGTGCAGGTCCTCTGCTCAATCTTGCGTTCTTGCGTTCTTCTTTGAGTCCCTTACCTACCGTGATCTGACTTCGATCACGTCGCTATCCGTCACACACGTTCCCACGTGTGAGGTTTTATGACAGATGGGGGAGTCTGCGCCTGCGAGCACCGATTGCCAAGTTGATCTGTCCGTTCGAGCTCCCTCCACTTCTCCGGCGCTTGATGACCCAGCGATCATCAAAGTCGGTCCAGAGATGCCTCCAGCATCGCCAGCTTCTACCCCTGTCCCTTCACACCCCACAGGTACCCATGATCTTGTACCTGTTCGTACTCCCATGACCGGACCTGTGTGCATCGGCACTCCTGCCTCTGTGCGTGAACCTGCCTCATCTGCTCCCACTGTCACACCAAGCCTCGAGTCTCCCACACCCGCATCTCCTCGCACGGCATCACCAGCTCCCTTGCCTCAGCCCTCCCCAGCTACGTTTCTGCCCATTCTTGAGCCTGAGGTGCGCCCCTTGAGCCCGGGCTACTCCTGTGAGCCTGGCGGTCGTCTTCGACCATTGGATTCCAAAGCTGAGTGAGTGTCTGGTCCCGTACC
The DNA here is from genome assembly GCA_023375785.1 of Penium margaritaceum. Taxonomy (NCBI): domain Eukaryota; kingdom Viridiplantae; phylum Streptophyta; class Zygnematophyceae; order Desmidiales; family Peniaceae; genus Penium; species Penium margaritaceum. Next base: position 170,366 of record SZWC01000239.1, on the reverse strand, counting down.
CAGGCACTCCGCTCGGAACATCGCAAGTGGTGATCCCGGCACAAAGGCTCTAGGCCTGAGTGTCTGCACTGAGCACACGGAGGTACATCCAGCTTGTCTCGTAGGGCATGACCTTGTCACTCGGGAGTTTCATATCACTTATGATGCAACAGCCGATCTTATGGTTGTCAGACCTAGCAGTGAGGTGTGCGCTCTTGCCACGCAGAGCTCTCCCTCTACGGTGCCTGACCCGGGCACACTGAGGGAAGCTCTTTTGTCATAGGATGCTGACGCTTGGTGTGCTACTTGTGAGGATGAACTTTGTGCCATCCGAGAGCACGGAGTTTACGAGCTAGTCGACCTTCCACTTGGGAGGAAGGCTATTTATGTCAAGTGGGTCTTTTGCAAGAAGGTGAACCCGGATGGCTTACTGGAACGCCACAAGGCTCGCTTGGTCGTCAAGGGGTACTCTCTGATTGAGGGCATCGACTACACTAACACCTTTGCCCCTGTTAGCCACATGACCTCAGCTTGAGCTCTGTTTGGTGTAGTAGTTCAGCATGACTGGGAACCGCACCAGATGGATGTGAACAATGCGTTCCTCAATGACTCTCTGGATGAGGAGATATACATGGCTCAGCCATCCGATTTTGAGGACGGTGACAAGGTCTGGCACTTGCGCAAGTCCTTGTACGGCCTCAAGCAGTCTCCTTGGTGTTGGAACTAGGAGATCATTGGCATCCTGACTCATGCAGGATAAGTACAGAGCGAGGCAGATCCCTCTCTTTTCATCCGACACGCGCCTCAGCGCTTCACCACCATCTTGGTCTATGTCGAAGACCTTCTGATCGCGTCTCCTTCATTGGAGGTCGTGAAGGAGGCCAAGGCTATCCTCCAGACTGCCTACGCGATGAAGGACCTTGGTCATGCAGCCCTGTTTCTTGGCATGGAGATTGTGCGAGAGAGCAGCCGTCGTACTCTACTACTGCATCAGGCCTGATACGCACGTGTTGTGGGGGAATGCTTCAGCGACCTTCTCGGTGCAGTTCTCATGGCTTCCACACCTCTCACACCTTCCAGGCAGGATATCCTAAAGGTTGACGATCCCACACAGCTGGGAGAGACAGTGGATGTGACCCTGTACCTCCGTCTGATCGGATCTCTGATGTACCTCGCCACTACCACACGTCCTAACATCGCATTTGCCGCCAACCTCTTTGCTTAGATTTCACAGGCTCCACACGCTAGAGCCCTTCACATAGGTGTACAAGTGGTGCGGTATGTGGTCTCCTCACCGTACCTCAGACTCTGCTTTTGCCCGCAGTGTTCGGTGGTCTTTGACGGCTACACCGACAGCGACTGGGCCTGGAGCCCGGATTGACGCAGTCGCACCGGTTATGTGTTCCTGCTCTGTGGGACCACTGTGTCCTAGCGCAGCGGGAAGTAGGGCTACATTGCACGTAGCTCATTGGAGGCAGAGTATGTTGCTCTGCGTGCAACCGTTGCTGAGGCGGAATGGCTGTAGCGCCTGTTCCTTGAGCTTGACTAGTCAGTACCTGCCATTGTGCTTCGTTGCGACAACCAGAGTGCTCTTGCCATTGCGAAGAACTCTGGTGTCTTTCATGCTCGCACAAAGAAAATTGTGGTTGAACACCACTTCGTGCGTGATCTGGTGGAGCGGCACGTGATCTGTGTCATTTGGGTTGGCACTGACATGCAGCGTGCTGACTTCTTCACGAAGGCACTAGCACGCGAAACGTTCCTCGTGGCCTTTCAATCTGTTGGACTTTGCCCCTTGCTTGAGAGTGGTTGAGTGTGGGGTGTGTCTGTGTCCGTGTTACATTTGTCGTTGCACGCGTCTTTGTCCTGGTTTCAGTGTTGCACGTGTATCGACATGCGTACCATCGGGTCATGGGGGAGTGTTGTGATTTGTGACGCTCCTGTCCATCTGTACAGTTTACTGTGACCACTCGGCCGTGTCCAAACTCGTGCACATCCTTGATGCGAAACCTGGAGGCACCGGTGCATCATCTGGTGGCGGACTACCAACCTGGAGCTAGCAGATGACCGTTCCAGAGCTTTGGACGCTACCCGGGACCTCCTGCAGTTTTTTTGCAGCCCGCAGGAGTTTATCGGAGGACTGACCGTGGGCCCGATTTGCATGTTTTTGCACTGTGTCCACCGTTTGATATTGAATGCATGCATGTGACCAGTCGTGGCATCCGGCTCTTGATCCTGTATGTCTAGGTTCAGACAGCGTAGCGTTTTGATATGTCTACGCAGAGTTACGGCCAAAAGAGTGGTTTTGGGCCGGTTTTAGGATAGATCTTGCACTGCCGCGTGCGACACCAGCCGTGCGCCGCGGCAGGTACTTACGCCATGGACCTGTCATTTGTCATCTCTCTCTACAAATGCTATTGAAGCAGTTTGACACTTTGCCTTGTGTCTCCTTGTTGGTTTGTGTCCCACAGATTCATTGTGACCTCTGGCCTCATTGCACACTCACCGCATTGACGTAGGTGATTGATGCTAAAGTGACACTGGCGCTGACATCACCGCTTGTGTGGTGCTGACGTGTGATTATGCACGTGCTGACTATCCAGAGCCACACTCATTGTGCTTGCGTCAGAGTGGCCTCTAGCACGTGCCTCCATGACCTGATTTGTCGTTGACACTAGGATACCTGATGTGATTGGAGTGTATGTCCAGGTTGTGGTTTCCGGGTTTGGTAGGTTGCATGCGTGTAGGTTGTTTCATGTGTGAGATCCGGGTTCAGATCTCACTTGGTGTGGGTGCGAGCGAGGCTGGACTCGCTGTCCGCCAGCTCGCAACCCCGTTGTCTGCTGCTCACTACGACCTAACCCCTCTGTAGCTCGTTACTTGTTACTTTTCACCTCTCGAGCAAAAACCTGATCCATGGCGTCAACCTTCTCTTAGTGCGCCATGCATCTATGTCTCACACTCTCTCACTCATGCTAAGCTCTACGTTCCACTGGTGTTAGAGTAGTGATGAGAAAGTGAGCCGCGCTCACACTTGAACGCGCGGTCCTGGCCGTGAGGTGACTCTTCGCTGCCGCCGCCGCCGCTTCCGCCACCATTCTCCAGGAGCAGCTGCGATCTTGCAGCCAGTACACACCCCAGCCCTCTTCTAACCTCTGAGGGGGGGCTGTCCACTACGGGCTTTGCTGTACCCGTGGGCCCCGTGCACACTAGCCCTGTTGCCATTTTCCATAGGCAGCATTCATGATCTGGAGCATTCTGCTCCAACCACTCCTCCTAGCCAGTACTGCCAACTTCTGAGGGGGCAACAACAGTGCGGTGGAGAGGATCCCCGCGGACAGGTACGTCTCCATGTCCGTGGGCATACCCGCCTCCACGCCCGCGGGCAGACTCATCTCCACGCCCGCGGGCAGGCACGTCCCCACTCCCACAGGTAGGCTCGTCTCCACGCCTCCCGCTAGCCCCTGTGTCAATTATAGGAGCAACTGCAGCAGCACATTCTCAGCTCGACCAACAACGGTAGCTGCAGCAACCGATCCAGCAGCAGCAATACCCCAGTGAACTTTGATTTCGATATCAACTATTTTTCCCATGGTCAAATTACGTCAAAAAAGGTTTTTCGTCCAAGTCAAAAGAACCACCAAAATGATTCCAAAATTGTTTCGTCGAATTTAACGGTATACCCTTATGCCTCTACCTAGTTCAGAACCGGGTCCTTTGTCTCTTTGGTCTTGCATCCAGATGTTTGTTTTCTTGAAATCACGTGGTCGACGTTGTTCAAACACGCAGGGATGCGTTTTGGTGGCCATCGAGGCCACCGAACGCTCCCCACCTCGCGTTTGTCGTTCGGTGGAACGACAAACGCGAGCGCGATGGGCATACGACCATTCGAAATACCGATTGGTCGTATGCTCCTCACTCTCACGTTCGAACAGAGTCGAACGTGAGAGCGAGAAGAAACGTTTTTGGGCTGATTCGTCAGAAAAAACATTGACATACCCCAGTTTGTCAAATTTAGCGATCCGCCCCCCCTTTTTCATCGATTTCAAAAGTACCCACAAAATAACTACAGAAGGGCAAAAAACTCGTCGAAAAAACTATGGAACAAATCAATCGTCGAAATGAAAGCTCACTGGGCTAGCAGTAGCATCCGTAGTAGCAGCAACAGCAGCAACAGCAGTAGTAGCAACAGCAAAATCAGCAGCAGCAGCAGTAACAGCAACAGCAGCATCGGCAGCAGCAGTAGTAGCAGCTTCAGCAGCATCAACAGCAGAGGCGGCAGCTACAGTAGAAGCCATAGCCACAGTGACTGCAGCAGTGATGTCAGAAGGAGCTAAGTCTCCATAGTTGCTGCCTTGGCTACAGTATTAACTGTAGCAATTATAGCAGCAATAGCAACGGTAGCAACGAAAGTAGCAGCAATAGCAGTAGTCAGAGCAGCAGCAGCAGCAGCAGCAGGGGTGGTGATCGTTGCGTTGGTGCTTCGGCATACACGCTGGCACAGGATGAAGTCCCTGCTCAACTGACCCTTGAAGCGTTTTACGAGGGGAGGACAGGGCATCGCTGTCCACATCCCCGTAGAGGGATGAGCGGCGACCGGGCGCCTGAGACTGCCTTAGCAACGTCTACGCGTGCGAGTCTTCAACGTCCGGTAAGCGTCTCCCTCCCTTTGTTTCCCGGGGGGGCACAGTTGCACGAGCCTCCAGAGCTGAGCGTTATTGCCCAGCTCTCCATGGCGTTCACATAGGATGCAGCTGGTTTTCTGAACACGCTGACGTGCACATCTTCCGTTGTCATAGACGCTGCTGCAGCTGCAGCCGCTACCTTTGCAGCAACTACTAGAGTTGCACATGCACCTGTTGCTACTTTTGCTGGGCGCGCAACGGAGGCCTACACCAAGGCAGCCGTCGTTGTTGGTCCCATTGTTGCTGCAGCCGCAGACATAGGCCTGCAGGTCTCTACAGCAGTGGCCGCCATTGCATCCGTAACTGCATCTGCTGCATATGCTACTGCAGCAGCTACATCCTCCATCCGCACCTCTATAGCAACAGGTGTCACCGCCGTCGCATTGGCTTCTTCTACACCATCCAATCTCGTCACAGCGGCCATCTCCATCATAGCCGCATTCACCACCTTAGGAGTCTTCTTCGTCACCCGGGCTCTTGCCCTTGTGATTCTCGTTGCATCTACAGTTGCTATCCTCCACTCTGCCACTACAGCTGTTGTTCCTCCTCTCCTTGGGTTTCTCCGCAACCCATCTCCCTCCTCGACATCTTCACCTGCCCCTTTCCTTTGCAGTGCGTGTCTGCCCTCTATCATTGTCTCTCTTGCGGTGGCTTGCATTGTCTGACTCGGGGTGGGCTGTCTTGCAGCTCTCTCTCCACTTGTCCAAGACACCCCATTTTCCCCACGCCCACTAGGGCTCGGTAAACTCTGCCAAAATCTGTCCGGTAGAGCCCCACGGTCGTCACCATGCCTGGTGACGACGAGTCAGTCATTGCGTCCCTTTAGCGTCAGCTGGCCCTTGCTCGCGAGGCTCAGTAGGAAGCTGAAGATCGCCTTAAGCTCGCAGAGGACAACCGCACCGCATTTACAAATGAGGTCGCGGCTATAGTGTTGCGTCGCTTGCCTCCTGCGTCAATTGTGCCACCTGTTGGCGCCAATGCTAACGCGTCTTCCACGTAGTCTGGCTCTAGTACCTCTGCCGCTGCAGACTCCGGCACTCCTGCTTCTGCCCTGTCCTCTCCTTCGCCACGCCAGCACGACTTCTTCTCTCAGCCACCTCCCCTCTCTCCTGGTCTTGTCTTCTCTTCTTGGAAGGTGTGCTTCAGTGTTTGGGCTCAGAGGGAACAACTGTGGGAGTACTACTCTCCAGCTGTCTCTCCCTTTATACCTGCTCCCTCTGAGTCTACCCGCGCTGTGCGCGCTCTCATTGCCAATGCCCTTGAGTCGCTCATTGATGATGCTGGCACCTTCAACGCTGACCCTGCTGCCCAGCGCCTTGCTGATCCCATTGGTGCATATGCCATGCTGCGTCGTTGCTCCACTATCATTGGCCAGGCCGCTCAGAGCGCGCTGACAGCCCAGTTCAACACGCTCCTCATGCGTATTGATGAGACCACCGATGCCTATTGGGCTCGCGGTCTCAAGCTCCTTTGTGAGCTTGACGACGTAGCACCTGGCCAGCTCTCCGCCGTCCTGACCATGGTCAACGGTCTCATTCCTGAGCTGTTCGATCCCCTTCGCGATCTCAAAGCTGATGAGCTACAGCGCCTTGCCTTGCAGCCAGTCCCGCCAAGGTCACCACCTAGGATTGGTGCTCTCTAGGGCTTTACGTCCGAGCACCTTGCTGCTTGGTGGACTAGTCTGCAGAACAAGTACCTCCACCACTCTGTCGTCACCAGTGTTGCAGCGCTCACCACTGCTGTTGTGCCCTCCTCCTCTTCTGTACCTTCCTCCGCCCCCGCCGCTTCTTCCTCGTCCTCTCTTGCCTCTGTCCTTGCTTCCCAGGGTTGTGGGAAGGGCAAGGGGAAGGGCAAGGGCAAGGGCAAGGGAAAGGACAAGGATGTTGCTGCTCCCTCGTGGGTTCCAAGTGTCGTCGTGTGCTGGAACTGTGGTTTGTATTAGCACTCTGCTTGGACATGCCCAGCTCCACCGGATGACCTCCGCCTTGCCAGGGCAATGCGGGCTCACTGGGCGCGCACCTCCGGCTCCTCCTCTTCCCCCGCACCCTCCGGCTCCAGTGCTCCATCGCGTGCCTTCACTTCACTTCCAGCTCAGGCTCACGCCACTTCTGGTGTTCCTCCTCCTCCGCCGCCTGGCCCTTACCCCTGGGGCTGGCCATCTCCTTACGGTGCCCGTGCATTTGCTGGTCCCCCGTCGTCTGCCTACATGGCTCCACTGTGGTTCCCTCCATTCACCGGCGCGTCTACTCCAGCTCAGCCAGCATCTGCTGGTAATCATGGTGATCGGGAGCACGACATGGAGCAGTCTCTCCTTTAGCTTCTCCGCCTTTGCGATCAGGGAGGTGAGGGTGTTGCACCAATGGCCAGAGGTCTTGTGTGTCAAACTGACAATATCCTTCGTGGAGATCCTTCGGGTCACGTCCTGGGTGCCTTGTGTACGTGTGTCCAGTGGATTGAGCGTTGGCAGTCTGACTTTCTCCCTCGTTTTCTCCCTCTTTGCACCTCGTCTGCCTCATCCGTTGGCATTGTTGTGACATTCAGTGTCCCCGTGCGTGTGTCCAGTGGTCTCTGGGTCCTCGACTCTGGCGCCACCCACCACATGACATCCGTGCATTCCTCGTTTATCTCGTTGGGTCCAGTCGGCTCTGTCTGCTTTGTGTGTACTAGGTCTGGTTAGTTGCTGCCAGTTCAGGATGTGGGCTTCGTGCACTTTGTTGGACCCAATGGTACCTTGTACCTGCTAGATGTTCTGTATGTACCTTCACTGGAACTCAGCCTGCTGTCTGTACCGTCTCTAGATGATAGAGGTATGGACTTCACTGCTAGTCGTGGTGTGGGCACTGTTTTTCTTCATTCCTCCCAGTGTGCTGTTCTCCGTAGAGTGAAGTGTGGCAAACTCTATCGTGTTCCCTTGTACGTCCCCTCTGCTCCTCCCGTCGGTGTTGCTCTTGCTTACGTTGCACCCTCTCTCGCTCCTGACCTCATCCATCTCTTGCATCGCCGCCTTGGTCATGTCCACACAGATGCCATTCACAGCATGCCTTGCCTCCGGCCTGCTCTTGGCCTCTCGTCCTCCACCTTCCCTGCCCCTTGCCCTTTTAACTGTCTTGACTGCGCGTAGAGGAAGATGCATCGCTCTCCTTTCTCTCCTTCTGAATCTCACTCCTCCCATCCCCTTGATCGTGTTCATGCAGACGTCATGGGGCCCGTGCCTCACGACCTCCTTGGTGATGTTGGCTGTTATGTCTTGTGCCTTATCGATGACTTTTCTCGATTTCGTTGGGTCTTCGCTCTTCGAAAAAAAAGTGATGTCTGTTCCTTCATTGAGTCTTGGCTTGTTCAGGCTGAGCGTGCCTGTCAACGGTCGGTGCGTGTCTTCCGCAGCGACCGTGGCGGTGAATTCCTTGGTCCCACCGCCCACCTCCTTGAGTCTCGTGGGGTGTGTCTACGGACTTCGGCTCCCTATACACCCCAACAAAATGCTGTCTCTGAGCGTTAGAACCGGACGCTTGCTGACGGTGTTTGGACGCTTTTGTCTGAATCCGGTCTGCCTTTGCTCTTTGCGTTCGAGGCGATGTGCTACATGACATGGGTGTGGAACTATGTTCTCCACGGTCCCCTACCCCGTACTTTCACCCCCTTTGAGCGTTGGCATGGTCAACAAGCCGATCTTTGTCTGGCTCAAGTCTGGGGTTGTATTGCCTTTTTCTGGCTTCCGGAGGACCTGCGTGATGGAAAGCTATCCCCTCGCAGTCGCCTGTGCTCCTTTCTTGGGGTCTCTGGGCAGTCAAAGGCGTGGAGGTTCTTGGACCATGTCCGCCAGCGTGTCATGGAGTCTCGCGACACTTTGTTTTTTGAGTCAGCCTTCCTCCGGGACCTGTGTCGCCTGTCTCCTGACTCCTCCCTCCTCCCTCTCCCTCGGCTGGGGGAGGAAGTCGGTCCTGCCATTCCCGCAGTCCCTGTTGCCGCACCGCAGCTCTCACCCTTGTCTCAGTCCTTGTCGTCCGGACCTGTCCCTACTTTCTCAGCGTCCTCGTCCTCTGACGTCTCTTCCAGCTCCTCTAACGCACCATCCTCTCCGGTCACTGACTCTGCCGAGTCTGCCTCATCCCCCACTGTCCCTTCCAGCCCGGTCACACCTCCTAGTGTTCCCTCACCGGCGGCCTCTCCCATCCGGGTGTCTGACCAGCCGCCGCACGTCTCCATAGGCTCTGCTCCTGTCTCTCCCTTTGTCCGGGGTGGGTGTCTTCGTGCCCTCCCCAACCGCTCGAACACCTCCATGACCGCAGCACGCCCTCCTCCACCGCAGTCTACACCTTTGCTTGCTCTCCCCACCGACATGGACGCACTGGACCTGGCTATTGGGATCGTCCATCCCAGTTCCACCCTCGGCTATACGCTCATGGCCTCAGAGCATGAGCGGGCCTTGGAAGCTGCTATCTTGAGTAGCATTGCCGAGTGTCACGCCACGTCAGCCACCACTGCCTTGCCGCCTCAGCCGGCCACGGTGCGTCAAGCCCGCACGGTCTTTGACGCCCAGCAGTGGGAGGCTTCCATGTACAACAAGCTCAACGCCCTTGATGATCATGCGGTCTATGAGCTTGTCGATCCACCGCCTGAACGCAAGGCCATCAATGCTGGGTCTTTTGGCGCAAGTACAAGCCCAACGATGCACTTGACAAATACAAGGCACGACTCACGGCAAAGGGGTTCTCCCAGGTCCCCAGTATCAACTTCAATAAGACGTTTGCACCAGTAGGGCGGTATACCACTGCCAGAGCACTGTTGAGTCTCGTTGCTCATCACGATTGGGAGTTGGAGCAGATGGATGTGAACAATGTATTCCTCCATAGGCAGCTGGATGAGGAGATCTACATGGTCCAACATCCTGGTTTTCGTGACGGTACTGACCAAGTCTGGCGGCTCCGGAAGAATCTCTATGGCCTATAGCAGTCGCCTCGGTGCTGGAACCAAGAGATCACGTCCACTGTTGAGAAAGGAGGTTACAGACGCAGTACGATGGAATCTGCACTCTTTATCAATCCGCCCTCTGCCTCATTCATTGCTGTTCTTGTGTACATAGATGACCTGCTGATAACGTCACCTAGTCAGGCTATTGTCAATGTGATAAAGATGCTCTTGCAGTCCACGTACAGAATGAAAGACTTTGGACCTGCACGCGTCTTCTTGGGCATGGAGTTTGAGTGTGATCGCTCTCGTCGGACACTCCATGTTCACTTGGTTGCTTACGTCCCCAGCCTGGGGGAGCGCTTTGCCTCACTACTGGAGTCCACACCCACTACGTCTACGCCCTTGACCCCAGTGGGTCAGAGGCTGCTCAAGACAGTGGATGTGTCTAAGCTGGGGGAGACAATCGATGTGACGGACTATCTTCGTGTCATTGGATCACTGATGTACTTGGCGACCATGACCAGGGCAGATGTAACATTCTCATTGAACTTCCTCGCCCAATTCTCCCAAGCTCCTCGAGCCCGACACATGGAGGCTGCATTGCGTGTTGTCAAGTATGCCCTCTCCATTGCTCATACCGATCTGTGCTATCGTGTACAACCATCACTCGTCATGGATGGATATACTGACAGTGTTTGGGCACATGACACTGATGCACGCATTCGTAATGATTATGTCTTTCTCGTTGGAGGGACAGTTGTGTTACAGAAGAGTGGTAAGCAGGGTTGTGTTGCACGTAGCTCCAGTGAGGCTGAGTATGTTGCTTTAGGTACAGGCACCTGCGAGAGTGTATGGCTGTATCGCTTGCTGCAATGATTGCTCGTCTCCATCCGCTGAATCACGTTGCGTTGTGGCAACCAAAGCACCAAGGCAATTGCTGAACACGATGGCATGCATCACACATGCACAAAACACATCAAAGTTGAGCATCATTTTGTGCGTGACCGTATTGCCGCAGGTGATGTCCGGGTCGTCTAGGTCGATACACGAGAGCAGCGAGCTGATGTTTCTACGAAGGCACTCAGTAGTAACGTCTTCAAGGCAGCTATGCATGTTGTTCGGCTGTTGTGTCCACGTGGTGATTCTGGATGAATGATTGTTCAAAGTGCATGTACAGTTTTAAGTTACTCCTTGTGACACGTGTTTGTACCTATGAGTTTGTGCCACTGTGCGTCGGCTTTGGGTCATGGGGGAGTGTTGGTTTGTGTCCCACAAATTTGTTGTGACCCCTGGCCTCATTGCACACTCACTACATTGACGCAGGTGATTGATGTTGGAGTGACACTGGCACTGACGTCACCGCTCGTTGTAGGTTTTGGTGCATCTCTTATTGTACTCTTTTGTGTCCTCCCAGCTTGTGTACATCCGCGTGCAGATGACTGACGGCGAGACTTGATGCCGCTTAAGTGTCGCTCCGTGGAGCCGACGCACGCTGAGGCCCATTCACCCGTCGTTGGAGCCTCCTCCTCTGGCGATGCGCTCAGCTCCATCGGCAGGCCTCCTCGGTGGTCGGGCCCCCGGCAGTCACTGCCACTGTAGATGCTATCTGCATGCACCTAGCGTTGTGTCTGGCTGTGGCATAGCGTCTGCAGCATCATGCGATGCCTAGGGTCCATGTCTCCTGTTCTATGGTCGTGTTTGGCATCGTCGACTGTCATAGGCACTGCCGGGGTTCGTGCACCCATAACCTCTTGTCGCTATTTTTCTAGCTGATTCTGTCCGCACGACTGCGTTTGCAGCGTTCGTATGATGGTATGATCCAGTTTTCAGACAAAAGGGATGACGCCCGGGTTTTGGGCTGTCGGGTGTCTGGCAGGGCTCACCGAGAAAACCCTGCCTGCCAGAAAATAGGTCTAGCACTATTTTCTGATTGGCCAGTTAGCTAAGTAACAAGTTCTACACTAGTGGGGGGGGAGCTAGAACTTGGAGGGGTCTCCCATTGTTGCTCATTCTTCATTGCTAGTCAGTTACTTTCATTTTCAGCTGCTTCGTGGCGCTAACACTGTCGCGCGCACTTCTGAGTAACAAACCCAGAGCTTCCAGACTTAGTCTCTAGAGTAGCAGACTGAGGGGGCACCAAACTTAAGCATCGAGCGTGGAAGCCCGCATGCTGCATCGACAATGCATGCTGCCCCAACCTACTACCTAGGTTTCTAGCTTGGTTTCAGAGCCAGAGCATAGCAGGAGCAGCAGAAGACTGGCGTACAGGTGCCAAACAACGCCGGCGGATCCCCATACGCGCCAGTGCATGGAAAATACTGCCGGATTTTTTTCGGGAGCATTGACCCGCCTGGTGGCGACGTCAGATTTTTTCCCACAGCCACTGGGCGAGGGGAAATGATGCCGAATTTTTTTTGGCAGCACTGACCCCCACACATGACGCGAGGAGGTGAGCAACAGGCCGCGTCCAACATCTGTGGGCGACGACGCATGTGGCGACATCACCCAGGTGCAGATACTTGCACCAGCACACACCAGTAGTAGCTTGCAGCAGCTGCACCCGTAGGCAATGGCAGTGCGCAGTGGCAGCAGTAGCCAGCAGCAGTTGTGTGCAGCATCAGCAGCAGACAGAAGCAGCAGCTTGCAGCAAGTCGCAGCAGCAGCAGCCCGCAGCAGCAGCTCACAACAGCAGAAACTCGCAACACCAGCTCGTAGCAGCAGCAGCCCGCAACAGCAGCGAGCAACAGTAGTGGGAAAGCAGTAGCTGAAGCTGCGTGCATCAGCAGCAGCAAGCTGCAACAGCTGTAGCAGCAAGCAGTAGCAGCAGTGAGCCATAGCAGTAGCTGCAGTGAGCATCTGCCTGCAGCTGTTGCTGCTGCTCGCCGCACGCAGCTAGCGAGCAGCGAGTAGCAACCCACTGCTGCCAGCGAGCAGCTGCTCGCGGCCAGCAAGCAGCAGATTGCTGCCAACAAGCAGCAGCCCGCTGCTTGCGGCTGACAGCGTACAGCTGCCTGCTATGAAAGACAAGGAAGAAGAAGAGGAAAACGAGCAAAAAGAATTCCCCCACCCCACCTGCTTCGCTGCCACTGCTGTAGCAGCCTTAGTAGCCGCAACAGCCCGTAGCATCGGTAAGTGCTGCTGCAACTGCAGCCAAAGTAGCAACAGCAGCAGCAGCAGCAGCCATAGCCGCAGTAGCAGCAGCAACAATAGCAGCAACAGCTACAGCAGCAACAGCAGCAACGGCACCAACTGCAGCCGCAGCAGCAACAAAGAGCAGTAGCAACAGTAGTAGCAGTAGTAGTAGTGGCAGTAGTAGCAGTAGCAGCAGTAGGAGTAGCAATAGCAGTTGCAACAGCGGCCCCAACAACCGCCACTGCTGGTGTCAGCATCCCACTGCTGACATCATTGCTGAAGTCACTACTGATGTCATCAACTCACACAAAAAAATAAAAATAAAGAAACCCAAAGAAGGGGTCAAGGGAAGGGGGAAGTAATCGTAAGGGTGGGCAGGACGTCCACCGCCCGCAGCAGACGCCATTGCTAACGTCAGTACCCCACAGAGAAAAAAAAAAAACAAAACAAAGGGCATCACACCATGGCTGGTAGCCCCACTGGGGAGGGGTCCTCCTCTGTTGGGGGGACCCCCACCCCCCCTTTCTTGCAGTGGCTGCAGCAGTAGCAGCAGTAGCGGTAGTAGCAGCAACAGCAAGAGAAGCAGCAGCAGCAGCAGCAGCAACAACAACAAGAGTAGCAGGAACAACAGGAGAAGCAGGAGCAGCAGTAGCAGTAGGAGCAGCAGCAACAGCGGAAGCAGCAACAACAACAGTAGGAGGAGGAGTAGCGGCGCCACCAGCCCTCTCACGTTGTTGGTGACAACCCTGACCCCCTCGCTACTCTTCGGAAACAGCTCGCCACCCTGATGCAACATCTCGTGGCACTGCAACGGTTAGTCTCCCAGTCTGCCCCCAATGCGCCTCCGTCCTTCCCCCCTCCAGGGCACGCCAACCCCGTTGTGTCTGTTGCCACGCAATACCTGGCGCAGCAGCAGATTGTGCCATCAACAGATAGTGACCTCCATCCTTGGCCCCACTCTTGGTGCCGGCCGCAGGCAAAAGGACTTTGAGACGTCGCAGCTGCCGCTTCAGGCCGGCGAGCAGTTCCAGAGCTCGGAGCTCAACTTCCGCATCTGGGCACAGGGTGAGGGCATATGAGCATACTACACCCTACCGTATGATGCCACCCTGGCCGACCAGCTGTATGACGCTGGTCGTGTTGTCCGGGCTCTTGTCGCTGTTGCCCCTCCGGCTTCCCGCCTCGCCCTCGAGCCCTTCTTGGGCGACTTCCCCACTGGTGCCACCCCAGACCCTGCAGCCGCGTGGCACGTTCTCACTCTTCCCCATCGCATGTCTAGTGACGCTGAGACTAGCCGCCTATTGCGGGAGTTCAACTCCCTGCACATGGGGGAGAGCGAGATGGTCACCTCCTACAAGCAGCGGGCGCAGGACATCCTTCGTCACCTCGGGGCCGCTGCCCCACCCCCTTTGGCCGCACTCCTCCCCATCAAGCGCGGTTCCACCAAAGCGTACGTGGACATCTTTGTCCACTACCCTCACGACATTCTCTCCACCATGGCGGCCCAGGGCACCCTCGTGCCCTGGGCATACGAGCTCTTCCTCCGCATTGAGGAAGCCCGTCTGGAGTCCCGAATCCAACGCACGGAGGCCGTCGCCTCCCCTGCCGTTGCCTACCCTGTCGTTGCCTCCGTGGACATTGCCTCCCCCGCCGCAACTACCTCATGCTCGTGGGGAAGAAGAAGCGTTGGAACAAGAAAGGCAAAGGTCAGGAACAGCAACAGCAGCAATCATCGACCGGGTCCAGCGCTGGCGGGTCGGTCTGCCACAATTGTGGCCAGCCCCGTCACAGGTGGTACACGTGCCCTCTACCGACTGATGAGGCCCGCGTCATCGCCACCATGCGTCGCCAGCGCGAGCGTCGTCTCGCCTCTGCCACCGTGACTGTCGCCAGCTCAGACACCTCCGCCTCGTCCAGCAGCTCCACCACTCCGGTTGCTTTACCGGTCCCACTGACACCAGCGTCGCAGCCGTCACCGACAGCGCAGTCCTCCTTCTACTTGGGCTCCGGTGCCATCACCCCGCACTCCGTCTACACTCCTGGACAGCGCCAGCTGGAGCAGTTCATCGCGCTCAAGCTCGGCCTGCCTCGTGCTCCTCCCCACATAAGTGCGAGTTGCATCACTCCCTGCTCCCCTATCTAGCCCTACATGACTGAGACTGAGCTACATTCATGTCCCGTTTCCTCATCTATCTTGTCGTCTCTCATGATCTCTGCTTCTCCCTTCCAGGACGACGTTGCTTGGCTTGACGATTGGCAGTCTTGATTTGCACCTCCTTGCACCGCGTCCGCATCCCTTGCTTGTTGCCATGTGACTAGTGATCTTGCGACCTCGGTCGAGGACCCTGCTGAGACCTGGATCATCGACTCCGGGGCCACGCATCACATGACGGCCTATCGTGAGGCCTTAGTATGCTTGTTCCTGTAGGTGATGTTTCCGGTGTCCAGACAGGCTCTGGCCAAGTGTTGCCTGTCTGTGGTGTTGGCGTTGTTCGTCTCCTGGTCCCTCCGGTGTCGTCTTTCTGACTGATGTGCTCTTTGTCCTTGGTTTTGAGCTCAGCATTCTGTCTGCCACTGCCCTTGACCGCATGAGCATGGACGTTGTGCACTCGCGTGGTGTTGGCATTGTGTTGTTGCGTCCATCTGACCTTGTTGTGCTGCATGCCACCGCCCGTGGCAACGTGTGACATGTACCTCGCCTCTCCTCCTCTCCTCCCGTCTCCTCCCCGTCGGCCACAGGCCATGTGTTTGTCACCAGTACGCTTTCTCCTCTGCACACTCGCCTCTTACATCGCCGCCTCTACCACGTCCACTCTGCCATCGTAGACAGCATCCTCCGCACCGAGCCGACCAAGGGCCTTGACCCGAAGACTTTTCCCCTCCCGTGCCCAACTGATTGCATTGAGTGCGCTCAGGGAAAGATGCACCGGTCCACGTATCCCTTGTCATCCTCCCGTGCATCCGCCCCCCTTGACCTTGTCCATTTGGACGTCATGGGTCCTCTTCCCACTGAGTCCGTCAGCGACCGTGGTCGCTACGTCCTCACTTTCACTGACGAATTGTCTCGCTACCACTGGTTCTTCTGCCTTCTATAAAAGAGCGATGTCGCCCACGCCATCCAGGACTGGCTTGTCCTTGCGGAGTGCGAGTGCGGCCGCTCTCTCCACCACTTTCGCTCTGATCGTGGTGGTGAGTACCTGGGTGAGGTCGCGACCTTTCTCGCCTCCCGTGGAATTTTCCATGAAACGACCGCGCCTTACACACCCTCCCAGAACGGTGTCTCCAAATGGTGGAACCGTACTATGGTCGATGCTGTCTGCACCATGCAGGTCGAGTTTGGTCTCTCAGAGGGCTTGTATTTTGAAATCATGGCCTACATGACCTGGGTCTGGAACCGGATTCCCCACGATCCCCTTCCCTGCCAGTCCACACCGTACCAGCATTGGTGTGGTCAACGAGCTGACCTCCGCCCAGCTTGCGTGTGGGACTGCGTGGCCATTGTGTGGCTTCCCGTCCCGCAGCAGGGCGGCAAGCTCGCCCCTCACGGACGTCCTTGCACCTTCCTCGGTGTCTCTTGTCATTCCAAGGCCTGGTGCTTCTGGGATCCCTCCCGGCACTGCATCGTTGAGTCCTAGGACACCCTCTTCTTCGAGGACCTGTTTCCTCGCAACCTCATTCACTCCAGATCGTCCGTGTCTATCCCGTCACGTGGGGGAGTGGTGAGTCCGTCCTCTGTCCTGCCGCTTCCGGGTGGCACATCCCTCAGTCCCTCTGAGCCGACAGTCCCAGTCACGTCTGCTCGTCCCTCCGGGCTAGCAGCCCCAGTCCCATCCGCTGGTCCCTCCAGGCCAGGAGCCCCAGTCCCGTCCACTGGCCCCTCCGGGCCAGCAGCCCCAGTCGCGTCCACTGGTCCCTCTGGGCCAGCAGCCCCAGTTGTGTCCGTTGGTCCCTCCGGGCCAGCAGTCCCAGTCGCGTCCGCTGGTCCCTCCAGGCCAGCAGCCCCTGTCGCGTCCGCTGATCCCTCCGGGCCGGCAATCCCAGTCGCATCCGTTGGTCCCTCCAGGCCATCAGCCCTAGTCGCGTCCGTTGGTCCCTCCGGGCCAGCAGTCTTAGTCACGTCCGTTAGTCCCTCCGGGCCATCAGCCCATGTCGCGTCCGCTGGTCCCTTTGGGCCAGCAGTCCCAGTCGCGTCCGCTGGCTCCTCCGGGCCACCAACTACGTCCGCCTCCATCAGCCCGACGGATTGAGTACCGTCACCTGCCCTATCACGCTACACGCGTGGCCTAGGCGACAGCCTCTGACCCAGACCGTCGGTGAGTGCGCAGACCGTCACGCCGCACTTCGTGGCGCCTCAAACCCCCGTGGCTCCAAGTGTCTCCTCTGCTCCCATGGTCGTGAGTGGGGATCCTCGCACTAAGGTCCTTGACCTGACCACCTCCGCCATCATTGCAAACCTTCATCCGGGCTCCGCAGTAGGCCACACCATGCTTCATCATGAGCATTGGTACACTGTCGCGACTGCACTCGCGCGCATCCCACCAGGGGCTCGTGTTGCACACGCTCTCTCAGTCTGCTCCACAACACGCACAGAGGACCCAAATACCCTACGTGATGCACGAGCCTCTCCTGAGACAGCACACTAGGACGCTGCATGCGCCGATGAGCTCGCCGCTATCCGACAGCACCGCGTGTATGACCTCGTTGACCTTCCCCCAGGACGGAAAGCCGTCGGTGCCAAGTTGGTCTTTTGGCGGAAGTGGAAGCCCAACGCGTCCTTGGACAGGTACAAGGCCCGCCTTACAGCTAAGGGGTTTGCCCAGATTCCTGGGGTCGATTACAACCAGATCTTTGCCCCAGTTGACCGATTCTCCACTAGCCGGGTACTCTTCAGTTTGGTCGCCTAGTACGGGTGGGAGCTGCATCAAATGGACGTGAGCAACACTTTTCTCCATGGTTCACTAGAGGGTGAGGAGCTCTACATGGTGCAGTCCCTAGGCTTCGACGATGGCATTGGGAGAGTCTGGCGACTGCGTAAGGCCCTTTATGGCTTGAAGCAGTCGCCTAGGTGCTGGAACCAAGAAATCTGCAGTACGCTCCTTCATGGCGGGCTCTAGCGCAGCACTGTGACCCCGTACTATTCTTCAGTCCGCGAGGCTAGACCTTTGCCGATGTTCTGGTTTACGTCGACGATCTACTCATTGTGTCGCCAGACACGGCTGCCATCCAGCTTGTCAAGGATCTACTACACGCCGCCTACCAGATGAAGGACCTTGGGTCTGCAAGAGTCTTCCTGGGCATGGAGCTCGAGCATGATCGCTCCCAGGGCGTCCTTCACATCCACCAGGCCGCCTATGTGTAGACACTGTCCACCCGCTTTGCAGAGGATCTGCCACTCGTGCCGAGCGCATCCTCACACATGTCATCCGATGGCCAAGCAAAGCTGAAGAGTCTTGACCCAGCCGTTGTGGGGGAGCTAGTTGACGTGACCACATACCTGCGAGTCATCGGGTCATTGATGTTCCTGGCGACGACAACGTGCCCAGACATCGCGTTCGCCGTCAACCTCCTGGCCCAGTTCTCTCAGGAGCCCTGTCACCTCCACTACAAGGCTGCAATCCGTCACTTACGCTATGTTGTCTCGACTCCTCGGCAAGGTCTCATGTTCCGCCGTCAGCCATCTGTTGTCACGGTGGGCTACACTGATAATGACTGGGCCGGCAGTCCGCACGGTAAGATTCCCACAGGCTGGATCTTTCTAATTGGTGGCACAGCTGTGTCCTGGTGTAGTGGCAAGCAGGGATGCGTTGCACCCAGCACTGCTAAGGATAAGTACGTGGCTCTTGGCTCAGGCACGTGTGAGAGTGTGTGGTTGCGTCGCCTGTTGTCGGAGTTGCGTCAGTCCGTCGCATCCATTACATTGTACTGTGACAATGAAAGCGCCATGACTTTGCCGATAATGATGGCGTGCATCACACATGCACAAAGCACATCAATGCTGAGTATCACTATGTGCGTTGGTTGTTGTATGACGGCGTGCATGACACATGCACAAAGCACATCAATGTTGAGTATCACTATGTGCGTTGGTTGTTGCATGAAGACAGTGTCAGCACCCTGTGAGTTGAGACAGCACGGCAGTTGGCTGACTTCTTGACCAAGGCACTAAAGCGCAACTTGTTCAAGAAAGCTGTCAGTGCAGTCAGCATGCGTCCATGAGTGACTCTCTCTGTGCCTGCTTACGTCTCTTCTTGGCTTGGGGGAATCTGGTCGTTCACAGTGTCTCTGCCGGCACATGTGCACTACTCCTGTGAGTCATGGAGGAGTGTTCGTTTTCGCGCATCTCTCATTGTACTCTGTTGTGTCCTCCCGGCTTGTGTACATCGGCGTGCAGATGACTGACGGCAAGACTTGACGCCGCTAGAGTGTCGCTCGGTGGAGCCGACGCACACTGAGGCCCATTTACCCGTTGCTGGAGCGTCCTCCTATGGCGATGCGCTCAGCTCCATCGGCAGGCCTCCTCAGTGGTCGGGCCGTCAGCGGTCACTGCCACTGCAGATGCTGTCTACATGCACCTATTGTTGTGTCTGGTTATGGCACTGCATCTGCAGCATCATGCGATGCCTAGGGTCCATGTCTCCTGTTGTATGGTCCTGTTTGGCATCGTCGACTGTCATAGGCACTGCCTGGGTTTTGGCACCCATAACCTCTTGTAGCTATTTTTCTACCTGATTCTGACCGCACGACTGCGTTTGCAGCATTGGTATTATGGTATGGTCCAGTTTTCAGGCAAAACAGACGACGCCCGGGTTTTGGGCTGTCGGGCGTCTGGTAGGGCTCACTGAGAAAACCCTGCCTGCCAGAAAACAGGTCTAGCACTATTTTCTGATTGGATGGTTAGCTGAGTAACAAGTTGTACACTAGTGGGGAGGGTAGAACTTGGAGGGGTCTACCATTGTTGCTCATTCTTCATTGCTAATCAGATACTTTCAGTTTGCAGCTGCTTTCTGGCACAAACACTGGCGCGTGCACTTATGAGTAACAAACCCAGAGCTTCCAGACTTAGTCTCTAGAGCAGCGGACTGAGGGGGCAGCAAACGTAAGCAACGAGCGTGGAAGCCCGTACGCTGCATCGACAACGCATGCTACCCCAACCTACTGCCTAGGTTTCTAGCTCTCGTGTGGTGCCGACCCGTGATTATGCACGTGCTGACTATCCAGAGCCACACTCATTGTGCTTGCGTCAGAGTGGCCTCTAGCACGTGCCTCCATGACCTGATTTATCGTTGACACTAGGATACCTGATGTGACTGGAGTGTATATCCGGGTTGTGGTTTCCGGGTTTGGTAGGTTGCATACGTGTAGGTTATTTCATGTGTGAGATCAGGGTTCGTATCTCACTTGGCGTGGGTGTGAGCAAGGTTGGGCTCGCTGTTCACCCGCTCGCCACCCCGCTGCCTACTGCTCGCTACGACCTAACCCCTTTGTAGCTTGTTACTCGTTACTTTTCACTTCTTGAGCAAAAACCTCATCCATGGAGTCAACCATCTCTTAGTGCGCCATGCATCTATGTCTCACACTCTCTCACACAGGCTAAGCTCTACGTGTGGTAGTGGCCAAGTACATCAGAGATACAATGAGACGGACGTAAAAGGTCAAGTCCACTGTCTCCCCAAGCTGTGTGGGATCATCCACCTTCAGGGCATCCTGCCCATCAGGTGTAAGAGGTGTGGAAGCGGAGGGCACTGCACCAAGGAGGTCGTTGAAACGCTCCCCCACAACTCGTGCGTATCGAGCCTGATGCAGCAACAGTGTCCGACGCCTGCGATCTTGCACAATCTCCATACCATGAAACACCGATACAGGACCAAGGTCCTTCATCCTGTAGGCCGTTTGAAGGACAGCCTTGGCCTCCTTCACGGCCTCCATGGACAAAGATGCGATCAGAAGGTCATCGACATAGACTAGGATGGCGGTGAACCGCTCGGGTGTCGGTAGGATGAAGAGAGAGGGATCTGCCTTGCTCTTTCCATATCCCGCACGAGTCAAACCGTGAGTGATCTCCCGGTTTAAACACTGCGGAGACTGTTGAGGCCGAACAAGGACTTGCGCAAGCGCCAGACCTTGTCAGCGTCCTCAAAGCCGGGTGGCTGAGCCACGTAAACATCCTCATCGAGAGAGCCATGGAGGAACGCATTGTTCACGTCCATCTGGTGCAATTCCCAGTCATGTTGGGCCACTACACCCAACAGAGCTCTAGCTGAGGTCATGCGGCTGACAGGGGCAAAAGTGTCAGTGTAATCGACGCCCTCAATCTAAGAGTAACCCTTGACGACCAAGCGGGCCTTGCAGCGTTCCATTGCGCCCTCCGGCTTCACTTTCTTGCAAAAGACCCACTTGACCTGAATAGCCTCCCTCCCAAGCGAAAGGTGGACAAGCTCGTAGACTCTAAGCTCTCGAATAGGGCGAAGCTCATCCTCACAGGCACCGTGCCAAGCATCAGCATCCTGTGATAAGAGAGCTTCCCTCAGGGTGCCCGGGTCGGGCGCCATAGAGGGAGAGCTCTGCGTGGCAAGGGCACACGCCTCAGTGCTAGGCCTGATGACCACAAGATCAGCTACTGCATCACAAGCGATATGGAACTCGCGAGTGACAAGATCGTGCCCTACGGGGCACACTGGATGTACCTTTGTGATCTTAGTGCGGACACTCAGGCTTAGGGCCTTTGTGCCGGGGTCACCACTCGCGATGCTGCGAGAGGGGCGCGGTGCGGGGCCCGACGCTTGCTGAGCTCCAGAATCCAGTGGTCGAAGACGGCCACCGGGCTCACGGGAGTAACCGGAGCTCAAGGGGCGCACCTCAGGCTCAGGGATAGGCACGACCACAGCTGGTGGGGAGTGAGATAAGGCAGGTGATGCCGTGCGAGGAGATGCGGGTGTGGGGGACACGGGGCTGGGTGTGACAGCAAGAGCAGCCAAGAATGGATCTGACACGGAGGCAGGAGTGCCAGCGGGAGCAGATACGGTAGTAGGCAAGACTGGACCAGACAAAGAAACAAGAGTGTCAGTAGACGCAGGTACTGGAACAAAAGTAGGTGTGGGAACAAAAGCAGGGGCATCTATGGGGCGTGAAACAGGCTGTACAAGCCAGGTCTCTGGACCGACGGCGATGATTGCCGAGTCATCAAGGGCCAGAGACTGAGAGGTGAAGGGGGCTCGAACGGACACATCAGCCTGGTGAGAGGTGCTCGCGGCGTAGAAGTCTCCCCCATCCGTCGAGAACCCTCACAGGTAGGAACATGCGTGGCGGAGAGTGCCGTGATCGAAGTCAGGTCACGGTAGGTGAAGGACTAAAAAAAAAGCGCGTCGCGTGACTCAATGACGCGACGACGAGTAGGGTCCTAGAAGCGCCAGGCCTTCGACCGCGGGGAAATTCCTACGAAGGTACACAAGCGGCCCCGAGGTAAGACCTTGGACCCCTGCTGGTCCTCGGTGTACCACATGGAGGCCAGGGATCCCCAGACGCGAGCGAGGTGAAGGTCAGCACGGTGGCCAAACCAGAGCTCATACAGTGTAATATGGTCCGGAAGCGAATCATGCGGGAGGCGGTTCCAGACCCAAGTCATGTAGGCAAAACCCATAAAGACAAAGGACTCAGGGAGACCGCACTCACACCGCATAGCGCAAACCACATCCTCCATGGTGCAGTTCCAGCACTCGGAAACACCGTTCTGCTGAGGGGTAGCAGGAGCCGAGACCTGGTGAAAAATCCCGTGCTCAGTAAAGAACCCGTCCATCTCACCAAGGAACTCACCGCCCCAATCCGAGCGGAAAGTATGTAGCGTGTGATGTGACTGACGCTCAACCATCACTAGCCAGAGTCCAACCGCAAGGGCGGCATCACTCTTCTGACGCAAGCTGTAGACCCATCGCATCCGGGGAAAGTCGTCAGTCAGAGTCAGAACATACCGGCCCCGATCAGATAAGGACTCGACCGGAAGAGGACCGAGAAGGTCTGAGTGAACTAGCTCTAGAGGCCGAAGTGCTCGAGAACGCGAGTCAGGGTAGGTGCATCGGTGCATCTTCCCCTGAGCGTAAAAGAAACAGTCGGTCTTGGGTGGCTTCTCAAAAGAAGCCGCGTCAAGACCAAGAGCTGGCTGTGTCCGAATGAGCTTCGACACAGTATCGGAGCCCACATGACACAGACGGCGATGAAGCAATCGTTGGTATTCCGGAAACAGAACACCAGTGATAAAGACCCGACCGAAGGAGGAAGGAGAGCAAGGGAAGCAGGTCCAAGAGATGCGATACAGATCATCTACGACTGAGGCACGAAGGAAAACGCTACGAGTGTCAGTAGCAGTCACAATCGCTGAGTCTGCGATATGCTCCATAGAGAGACCCATCATTGTGCAGGCACGCACAGAAAGCGGGATAAGCTCAAGATCAGGCACAAACAACACATCGGAAAGGTACAAGGTGCCAGATGGACCATCGAAACTGTTGGAATGATGCTCCTCACCATGGCAGGAGTGACTCCAAAAAGGAACACCAAAAAGACAAGCTTTAGTGGCTTAGTGGTTAATGGTGTCCACCTCTAGAGGCAGGGGCCCGGGTTCAAGTCCCACAAGATGAAATTATGCCCTGCCTCAAGGGAGGTGGAAAATAGATGCCAGGAAGCTAGCTCAACCTCTAGAGTTCCTCTTTAAGTTTCTAGAAGGCCAGGTGAGGGTCCAGGAAGGTGGCACACCTTCTAGAAGGGGTGACTTGTCCTACAAGGCATCTAGAGGTGTCTTGGTCTTCTGGACACCTTCCCTCCTACTAGAAGCAAGCTGAGGAATCTAGGAAGGGGCAGAATCTTCTAGAGGAAGGAAGGGATGCCTTCCTAGGTGGGAAAAGGACAGCCTACCAAGGAGCACTCTAGAAGCCATAGAATCTGCTAGGAAGCTCCAAATCTGGCATGCCTTGGTGTTCTGGAAAGCTTCGATCAGTGGCTATACAATTCCACTGCTTGTGAGCCTTGATCAAGTGTTCATCACCAGTCAATTCAGTCTAAAACTGCTGCCTCAATCTCTGACCAGTATTTTGCCATCCTTGGAACCAGTTGCCTCCACAGTTTCAGTCTCTCCAAAAACAGTTGGTGGTGTGAAACAGCCACTGCTAGGGACCCTCCAGGGTGCACACTCACCCTCAGGCCAACAAAGGGTTATGGGCCCACGCCTCTAAGGGGCTCAAAGCCAGCTTGATTTCACGCTCCCAACTGCAAGACATGGCAACTAGCGAGTAAGAGAGCAGTCGCGCTGTCCTTAAGTTTGATGGGACAGGCTTTGCCTTGTGGAGGTGGCAGTTTGAGGTCTTCCTCAATGACAAGGGACTGCTTGAGCTCGTAAAAGGTGATGAGACTGCTTCGCCGGAGACTGCAACAGCTGAGGTGAAGGAGGCATACAAGAAGCGCAACAAAAAGGCATTGTCGCTCCTTGTGTCTGCGTTATGCCCACCACAACTTGGGCACATCCAAGGATGCACCCTGGCCGCGGACGCATGGTCAAAACTCTGCTCCATCTACCAGTCAAGCAACCTTTCCAATCAGCTCTTCATCTTCAAATGGCTCGTCACTCTCCGAGCCAACGAAGGCGACAACATCATGGAGATCATGCAGCAGATTGAGTCCCTCACAGCGGAGTGCATGGCCACGGGTTGGGAGGTCGACTCTCAGTTGCAAGCTATGATCCTCCTTTTGGCCTTGCCAGATAGTTGGAGTCCCATGATCACAGTCCTTGGTGGCTGGCCTTCCGATGACCTAAAGTACCCGAAGGTTGCTGAGTACGTGCACAATGAGTGGATGCGACGTGGCGGTCAAGAGAGTGGAGCGGCATCAACTTCAGCTTACACAGTTCATCCTCAAAGTTTAGGCCAAGGCGACAAGTGGAAGGGTGCCAAACAGGGCACTAAGAAGGGTGACAAGAAGGGGGAGTGCTTCAATTGCGGCAAGGAGGGCCACTACGCGTGCAACTGTCCCAAGAAGAAAACAGATCGGTCGCAGCGGGGCGGGAAGACAGATGAGCACGCCCTTATGGCGTACAACTCCATCAACTTGAAGGATCCGGGAGTTGCCGTCATCGACTTCGGATCAGGCCGCCACACGCAATGCAACAGGGCGGCATTTGTCACCTACGGCGCCTCGGAGAGACGCATGACGGTGGCCAATGGAAAAATAGAGAAGGCCTCCGGTGAGGGTAACGTCCGCATTGAGTCAATTGTGGATGGAAAAGTTGTCACGAGCACAATCTACGATGTGCTGCATATGCCTAACTTTGGGGAAAACCTGCTCTCCGTCAGCCGCCTTACCGACAAGGGACTTGAGGTGCTCTTCATAAAGAAGGAGGCCGTCATCTACAAAGTGGGCAAAGGTGAGGTGATTGCGCATGCCAAGAGGGAGGAGGACTTGTACCTGCTACACACGAAGATCCTCAGCAGCCGGGTGGGGTCCAACGCCGCCAATCTTGCAACGAAGGACGGAGGAGACCTGGACCTATGGCACCGCCGACTCTGCCACATTTCTCCATCAACAGTGAAGGAGATGGCTAAGAGGGAAGTGGTGCAGGGTCTCCAAATCAGCGGCCTTGATGGAACCAAGGAGACCGTGTGTGAGCCTTGCATCATCGGCAAATTAACTCGGCAGCCGTTTGTCACCAAGGGGATGCGTGCATCGGCAAAACTGGCCGTGGTACTCACAGATGTGTGTGGACCGCTTGAGAGCTCCATCGGCGGAGCTCGCTACTTCCTCACCTTCATCGATGACCACAGCCGGAAACTCTACCTCTACCCAATGATGCGGAAGAGTGAGGTCCTTGCGTGCATGCAAGAGTTTGTGGCTGATGTGGAGCGGCAAACAGAGTTGAAAGTGAAGGCGTTCCGGAGTGACAACGGCGGTGAATATGCGGGGTGCCTTGGGTGGATGAAGAGCAAGGGGATTGAGTGGAAAAAAACAACTCCACACTCCCCACAACAGAATGGCGTTGCAGAGAGAGCGAATCATACAATCCTTAACATGGTGCGATCCATGTTGAGCGACGCTGGCCTTGCACAACGGTATTGGGCGGAGGCGGCAAGGACAGCAGCGTACATCATGAATCTCATGCCGACCAAGCTGCTGAAGGACAACGAGAGCAATGCGTGGAAGACGCCACAAGAAGTGTGGAGCGGGAGGAAGCCGGCAGTGGGTCACCTCCGCACGTTTGGTTGTGTTGCACATGCAATGGTGCAGGCACGTGAGGGACGGAGCAAGCTGGACCCGCGTACCCGCCGGTGTATTTTCCTTGGATATGAGAGTGGAAGCAAGGCGTATCGGCTCTTTGACCCAAGGAGGCAATAGATTGTGCGGAGTCACGACGTCACGTTCGACGAGAAAAGCCGTTGGACAGAGAAGGAGGCAGGTCTCTCCAAGAGGGGGGAGTGGATGCCACTCCTTGAGGGGGAGACGTCGGAGGACGTGAATGAGAGTGACATCCTCGCATCACCACCAACCGGAGAGCATCGCCTGAGGGATGGGCGAGCGGCAGATTTTATTCCGGCTAGTTCGGATGAGGAATCCGAAGCACCGGAGATGGACGTGGAGGTGGGGAGTCAACAGATGTCTCCAAGGTCTCCAAGAGAGGGGGAGCAGGTGCTTGGAGAGGATGGCGCCAAAAGGGGATAGCAACAACAACAACCACCTCAAGAGCCCCGCACGAGTAACCGTGTGCGAAGAAGGACAGAAAGGTATGATGTCGACAAGGGAATTTGGACTGGGTTTGCACAAGCCTTCTTCACGCAAGAGGAGCCTCAATTTGTAAAGGAGGCACTGCAGCGGAAGGATGGGGCTGAGTGGGAGGGAGCAATAAAATCTGAGCTTGCCTCCCACGAGGAGAACGGCACTTGGGAGCTGGTTGACCGGCCGAAGGGCGAGAAAATCATCGGCTCTAAGTGGATCTTCCGGAAGAAGCTCACAAAGGAGGGGAAGGTGGAGCGGTACAAGGCGCGGCTGGTGGCGAAAGGGTATGCCCAGAGAAAAGGGGAGCACTACAACGAGACCTTTGCACCAGTTGCCAAGTTTGCTTCCATCTGTACTATCCTCTCGGTGGCAGCGGCACGTGACTACGAAATCCACCAAATGGACGTGAAAACCGCGTTCTTTAATGGCGATCTGGATGAGGAAGTCTACATGGAGGTTCCAAAGGGGGTGGATGCGCCGCAAGGGAAGGTGTGCCGGCTTCGCAGGGCGCTCTATGCACTGATGCAAGCTCCACTCATGTGGTATCTCAAGATGGATAGTTTCATGGGTGAGCTTGGCTTCAAGCGCTGCGAGGCCGATCACAGCGTGTACGTGCGTAATCAGCCAGGACTCCACCAAATTGTCCTCCTCTACGTGGATGACCTCATCCTTGTGTCTTCGGATGAGGGGGAGCTCAAGAGCCTGAAGCAACAGCTTGGTGGCCGGTTCAAGATGACACACATGGGCGAGCTTGAATACTACCTTGGCATCGCCATCAAGAGGGACCTCAAAGCACGCACGCTGGAGATGGGCCAAGAATAATATGTGCAGGAGGTGCTCCGCCGCTACAACATGGAGGAGTGCAACCCCATCGGCACACCTATGACAACGACATGTAAGCTGAGCTCGAGCATGGGCCCAAGCACGGAGGACGAGAAGGCGGAGATGGCTGGAGTACCGTACCAGTCCGTAGTTGGCAGCATAATGTATGCCATGGTGGCGACGCGGCCTGACCTTGCCTTTGCTGAAGGACAAGTGAGCTGCTATGTTGCTGATCCGAGGCCACTACATTGGCAAGCGGTGAAGAGAATCCTCCGCTATTCGAAGGCAACGACACATTCGCGACTTGTGTTTGGAGGGGGAGCGCGGACTGACTCCCTCGAGTTGGTTGGCTACTCTGATGCTGACTGGGCAGGTGACGTTGATGACCGCAAGTCAATATCAGGCTATGTTTTTGTGCTTGGTGGTGCAGCGGTGTCTTGGGCAAGCCGGAAGCAGGACAGTGTGGCTCTATCCAACACTGAGGCGGAGTATATTGCACTCGCGGAAGCCGCAAAGGAGGCACTATGGCTGCGGCGATTGCTCAAGGAGATTGGGGTGCCGCAAAAGAAGCCAACGGCACTCAATGTTGACAACATGAGTACCATCAGCCTGACCAAGAACCCTGTGCTACACCGGAGGACCAAGCACATAAAGATCAGGCATCACTCTGCACGAGACCTCGTTGCAAAGGGTGATGTGGTGCTTGTGCATTGCGGCACAAAGCACATGTTTGCTGATGCCATGACAAAGGCGCAACCCAAGGACAGGCATGATGCTACTTGTATGGAGCTTGGGCTTTCCCAAGCCTCTTGAGTTGCAAGATGAGCATGGACAACTGCCATGGGTGACGCGCCAGGGGGAGATTGTTGGAATGATGCTCCTCACCATGGCAGGAGTGACTCCAAAAAGGAAAACCAAAAAGACAAGCCTTAGTGGCTTAGTGGTTAATGGTGTCCACCTCTAGAGGCAGGGGCCCGGGTTCAAGTCCCACAAGATGAAATTCTGCCCTGCCTCAAGGGAGGTGGAATATAGATGCCAGGAAGCTAGCTCAACCTCTAGAGTTCCTCTTTACATTTCTAGAAGGCCAGGTGAGGGTCCAGGAAGGTGGCACACCTTCTAGAAGGGGTGACTTGTCCGACAAGGCATTTAGAGGTGTCTTGGTCTTCTGGACACCTTCCCTCCTACTAGAAGCAAGCTGAGGAATCTAGGAAGGGGCAGAAGCTTCTAGAGGAGGGAAGGGATGCCTTCCTAGGTGGGAAAAGGACAGCCTACCAAGGAGCACTCTAGAAGCCATAGAATTTGCTAGGAAGCTCCAAATCTGGCATGCTTTGGTGTTCTGGAAAGCTTAGATCAGTGGCTATAAAAAGCCACTGCTTGTGAGCCTTGATCAAGTGTTCATCACCAGTCAATTCAGTCCAAAACTGCTGCCTCAATCTCTGACCAGTATTTTGCCATCCTTGGAACCAGTTGCCTCCACAGTTTCAGTCTCTCCAAAAAAAGCTGGTGGTGTGAAACAGCCACTGCTAGGGACCCTCCAGGGTGCACACTCACCCTCAGGCCAACAAAAACATACAAACCCAACACCATGGACTCGCAAGGACTGACCGGAGCCTCTATAGACGGAACGGACAGACGTGACAGGACCGAGAACAACAAAATCACTACGACAACACGTCATGTCATGGGTGGCGCCAGAATCGATGATCCAAGTGCCACCGGAGTCACGGCTGGTGGAGGTCACTGTACAACGGGCAATGGAACACTCAGCATCAGAGGGACGCTGAGCCGTCAGTGGGGAGGAACGACGTAGGCCACAAAGATGAGACTCATGAACCCAATCGGTGCAGTCAGACCCATCATCATTACATGCTGACTGTGCTCCCCCACACGCGTCGTCACGACCCACAGGAACGGACGGACAGACATTCTGTGGACCACCTGACGATGACAACACACTCTCATTTCCCTAAAAACGGAGCGCTAGAAGGTGTTGGAGCTCAGCAATGGTGCAGTTGTGTGGGTTCGGATCACTGCTACTTGCTAGTGACGGAGCGGGAACTGTTGCAATCGTGGCCGCCACGCGTCCGAAGGAAAGCGAGGATGACGTGATGGACGAGGAACGGAGGGTGTGTGCAGCCTGGAGCCCACGAGTGATCCGCACCCAGTCAAGTGGCTGCTGGCACTCGGTGTAGCGATGGGCGCCTCCACAGTTGTAACAATGAACATAACGTCCACTGCTACCACTGGATGACGACTGCTGCCGTGACTGCTACTGACCTGATCCACGTTTCCCCTTCTTCTTCTTCCCTTGAGCTACTGCTGCAACACCCTATATCCGAGTATGTGTGGGCGGGGCCGAAGAGGAGGAGGAAGATGAGGACGTGATGGAGGATGAAAGAGACTGCAGGAGGGAAGATGGTGGTGATGCGACAACTGCTACAACAATAGAAGTCTCCTGATGGGCCACGACTGCCTCCCGGGCTGAAGTCACCTCGAGGAAGAGCTGACGCACCCCGGGGAGAAGCTGTAGAGTGGCTGAAAAGGGCTCGAGGACAGCGTTACTGTACCGTGTGAAGATGTCAATGTACTCAAGGCAAACTCCGAGCATCACCGTACGGAGCGCCCACAACTGTATGCCTCCTGAGGTCCCAAGGCACGTATAGATGTGCATGGCACGTAGCCAGTAATTGGCTGCAAGCTGTGCTGGCCCGTGACAGAGAGAGTGGAAGGCACGAATGTGTCCTGCACGAGTGGCGTGCGTCTCTGCGGCCAGCAGGGATAAGGCCAGATCCCAACCTCCGCGGGGATCGGCGCCGGTGCCTGTGCCGGCCTCGCCAAGGAAGGGACAGAAATCGACGACGATCTTGTGTGGCATGGCATATAGGAGTCCGCGCATCGCCCTGGCTGCTGTAAGCACCTGTGCTGGGTCTGTAGGCTGAAATGGGTTGTGGTAGTAGGACCACGCTCCCTCTGAAGTAGCCCAAACTTGAAAGAGGATCTCCCAGCAGTCGAAGTCGTCCTCACTGACGTACCGTGGAGGTTGTGTTTCAAAGTCCTTGGGTTGCTGCTTCGTAGGGAGAGCAACCGCAGGCTGAGGAGGACGAGGGATGGAGAAGACTCCTGGAAGGGGATTGTCACCGGGACAGTCGGGTGGCGATCGTATTGGAGGAAACTGAGGGGATCTGGTGCCCGTCTGCAGCTGACGGAGGTGCTCCTGAAGAACTGAAATCTCTTGATCCGGGGAGTCGCCTGTGATGCGTGGCATGAATGGATCATCATCCAGGAGGTCAGGAGGTGGTGGGTCAGGTCTGGCTCCTGTCACGGGTGCCTGAGCTGATTGTTGTGTAGAGACCGCGATGCCGGCAGCTCCCTCGGAAACCTGCCGTGGAATCATGGACTGGGCACATAGAAGCTCAGTTAGCATGCGGATGGCATCAGTCTGCTCCCACTGTAGGCGACACATCTCATCCTCCTGGCTCCGCAGGTCCTCAATGGCCTACGAGCGTGGGCTTAGGACCCCAGAAGAAGAGGAGGAGGGATCGCCTGTCCCCTCTGCCTTGTTGTCAAACGAGTTCATGTCGCCTATCAGTATGGGTGGACAGGTCAGGTTTGTCAGATTTCAAAAGCGTCAGCGTTTCTCGAGGAGTTGAGACGCTGGCAACTTTTGACTGTCCGGCAAAAAAATTGGTTGAGTATGGTGCTGACGTCAGCAGGTGGTTGCTGATATCAACACGACCTGATGATGTCAGCAAGCAAAAACAATGACAACAACTCGAATTTTTTTTCCTCTTGCCATTCTGCGCGAGCGTGGAGCCGCTCCGCGGCTGCTACGCAGAGGCTGCGCGGAAGCTATGCAACAGCTTCCGCTCAACTGCTGCTACAGCTGTGCTGTCAGCTGCAACAGCAGATGCGTGGCTGCATGCGCAGTAGTGGCAACAGCAGCTGCGTAATGCTGCTACAACTGCTGCGCGCTGCCGCAGCTGCGCGCTGCTACTGCTGCCGCTACTGCGCTACTGCTACTACAGCTGCTGCCACCTTGCTATTGCCACCACGGCTGCCGCTGTTGCCGCCGCTGCTGCTGCTCTGTTGCTGCCGCCGCTGCTGCGCTGCGCTGCTGTTGTTGCAGTCGTCGCTATGGCTGCGGACGGTGGCTCCTCTTGCTGCAGCCATCGCGCATCTGCTGTGGCTGCTGCAACGAAGCTGCTGCTACTACTACGACGCTGCTGCTGCCGCTGCTGCTGCTCCTCTATTGCTATGCTGCTGCTGGCACGGTGGCAACGCCGCTGCTACGGTCTCACATGATGGGTGTGGACTGCGTCGACGGCGACTGGTTGTCTTCGACAGGCCCCAGTGGATCTGCTACAGCGGTGACTCTGACTGTAATTGCTCTACTACGTCTCTGCTACGCAGCTCAGTGAGAACTGTCTCAATGCTCTGATACCATGAGGAGATGCAAGGAAGCTTCCTAGCAACACTCCCGTTGACCAGGTGTTAGTGCCTGATCAGACAGTGACGACAGTCACAGGTCGTGCACGCAACGGCAAGAGTTTGGCTAGGGAACACAAGGCAAAGTGTCTGAATGCTTCAATAGCATTTGCAGAAGGAGATAACAAATGACAGGTCCATGGTATAAACTCCTGCCGCGGCGCACAACAGGTGTGGCACACGGCGGTCCAAGAGCTGTCCTAAAACCGGCCAAAAACCACTGTTTTGGCCATAACTCTGCGCACACATGTGAGAATGCTACGCCGTCTGAACCTAGACATGTAGGATCACAAGACGGACGTTACGACTGGTCACATGCATGCATCCAGCATCAGACGGTGGACACGCAATGCAAAGCCATGCAAATCGTGTTCATGGCCAGTCTGCCGAAAAGCTCCTGCAAGCTGTAGAGAAAACAACAGGAAGTCTCGGCAGTGTCCGGGGCTCTGGAACGGTAGTCGGCCAGCCCCAAGCTGGTAGTCCGCCGCCAGTTGTCGCACTGGTGTCACCAGCTAGAAAACCTAGGCAGCAGGTTGGGGCGGCAGCGTTGTTGATGCAGCGTGGGGGCTTCCACGCTCATTGCTTAAGTCAGCTGCCCCCTCAGTCTGCTGCTCTAGAGTCTAAGTCTGGAAGCTCGGGGTTTGTTAATCAGAAACGCGCACGAGAGTTTTAGAGCCAGAAAGCAGCTAATAACTGAAAGTGACTGATTAGGAATGAAGAATGAGCAACAATGGGAGACCCCTCCAAGTTCTAGCTCCCCCCCCACTAGTGTAGAACTTGTTACTCAGCTAACCAGCCAATCAGAAAATAGTCCTAGACCTATTTTCTGCCAGGCAGGGTTTTCTCGGTGAGCCCTACCAGACGCCGGACAGCCCAAAACCCGGGCGTCACCCGTTTTGCCTGAAAACTGGACNGAGTTTTAGAGCCAGAAAGCAGCTAATAACTGAAAGTGACTGATTAGGAATGAAGAATGAGCAACAATGGGAGACCCCTCCAAGTTCTAGCTCCCCCCCCACTAGTGTAGAACTTGTTACTCAGCTAACCAGCCAATCAGAAAATAGTCCTAGACCTATTTTCTGCCAGGCAGGGTTTTCTCGGTGAGCCCTACCAGACGCCGGACAGCCCAAAACCCGGGCGTCACCCGTTTTGCCTGAAAACTGGACCATACCATAATACCAACGCTGCAAACGGAGTCGTGCGGTCAGAATCAGCTAGAAAAATAGCAGCAAAGAGTTATGGCTGCCCGTCAGTGCCTATGACTGTCAGTGACGCCAAACAGGGCCACAGAGTAGGAGACATGGACTCTAAGCACGGCATGACGCTGCAGATGCAATGCCACAACCAGAAACAAAGCTGGGTGCACAAAAACAGCATCTGTAGTGGCAGTGACGGCCAGCGGCCCGACCACCAAGGAGGCCTGCAGATGGAGTTGAGCGCATCGCTCGAGGGAGGAGGCTCCAGCGAACGATGCGTGGGCCTCAGCGCACGTCGGCTCCACCGAGCGACACTCCAACAGCGTCAAGTCTCTCTGCCGGTCATCTGCACGCCACTGTACACAAGCCGGGAAGACACAACAGAGTTCAATGAGAGATGCATGAAAACGATCACTCCCCCATGACTTACTGGCGCAGTGCACATGTGCGGGCAGAGACACACTCAACAACTAGAATCCCCCCGGCCAAGCAGAGATGCAAGTAAGGACAAAGAGAGCCACTCATGGACGCACGCCGACCGAACTCACAGCCTTCTTGAACAAGTCACGCTTCAGTTCCTTGGTCAAGAAGTCAGCCAACTGTCGTGCTGTCTCAACCCACACGATGTTGATGCTGCCGTCATGCAACAACGAACGCATACAATGGTACTCAACGTTGATGTGCTTTGTGTGTGTGTGATGCACGCCGTCATTGTCGGCGATGGCCATGGCACTCTCATTGTCACAATGCAACTTGATGGATGCGACAGGCTGATGTAACTCGGACAACAAACAACGCAGCCACACACTCTCACATGCGCCTGAGCCAAGAGCCACGTACTCAGCCTCAGCAGTGCTACGTGCAATGCACCCCTGCTTGCTACTCTGCCAGGACACAGCTATGCCGCCAATCAGAAAGATCCAGCATGTGCGACTCTTACCGTCCGGACTGCCGGCCCAGTCACTGTCGGTGTAGCCCACCGCGACCACTTACGGCTGACGGCAGAACATGAGACCTCGCTGAGGAGTCGAGACGACATAGCGGAGTACTCGGATTGTGGCCTCGTAGTGGAGGTGACGCGGTTCCTGAGAAAACTGGGCTAGGAGATTGACGGCGAACACGATGTTTGGGCGCGTCGTCGTCGCCAGGAACATCTGTGACCCGATGACTCGCAGGGTTGTGGTCACGTCAACTGGCTCCCCCACAACAGCTGGGTCAGGACTCTTCAGCTTCATCTAGCAATCGAGTGACATGGGTGATGGTGCGCTCGGCATTAGTGGCAGGTCCTCCGTAAAACGGGTGGACAGAGTCTGCACGTAGGCGGCCTGGTGGATGTGCATGACGCCATGGGAGAGATCATGCTCAAGCTCCATCCCCAGGAAGACTCTGGCAGGTCCGAGATCCTTCATCTGGTAGGCGGCGTGTAGCAAGCCGTGTCTGGTGACACAATGAGGAGATCGGCGACGTAAACCAGAATAGCAGCGAAAAAATGGTCTCGCGGACCGACAAACAGTGCGGGTTTCAGCGGTGCTACGCTGGAGCCCGCCTCGAAGGAGCGTGCTGCTGATCTCTTGGTTCCAGCATCGAGGCAACTGCTTTAGGCCATAGAGGGCCTTACGCAGACGCCAGACTCTCCCAGTGCCGTCGTCGAAGCCTAGGAGTTGCACCATGTAGAGCTCCTCACCCTCGAGTGAGCCATGGAGAAACGTGTTGCTCAGATCCATCTGATGTAGCTCGCACCCATGCTGGGCGACCATGCAGAAGAGCACCCGGCTAGTGGAGAACCGGCCAATTTGGGCAAAGATCTGGTTGTAGTCGACCCCAGGAATCTGGGCAAATCCCTTGGCTGTAAGGCGGGCCTGGTACTTGTCCAAGGACCCGTCGGGCTTCCACTTGCACCGAAAGACCCACTTGGCACTGATGGCCTTCCGGCGTGGAGGAAGGTCGACGAGGTCATACACATGGTGTTGTCGAATAGCAGCAAGCTCATCGGCGTAGGCAGCGTCCCAGTGTACGGCCTCAGGGGAGGCTCGTGCCTCTCGCACGGTGGCTGGGTCCTCCGGGCGTGCTATGGAATGGACTGAGAGAGAGTGTGCATCTCGAGCCCCAGGTGGGATGCGCACGAGTGCAGCCACGAAAGCGTGCCGATGCTCGTGATGAAGCATGGCGTAGCCCAGTGTGGAGCCCCGGTGAAGGTCTGCAATGATGGCCGAGGTGGTCAAGCCGAGGGCCTTGGTGCCAGGGTCCCCCCTCACGACCGTGGAAGAGGAAGAGACACGTGGAGCCACGGTGGTCGAGGTACCACGGAGCGTGGTGCAACAGTCTGTGCGCTCACCGACGGTCTGGGTCAGAGGCCACCGCCTGGGCCACGTGTATAGCGTGGCAGGGCAGGAGATGGCACGGAGTCTGACAAGCCAATGGAGGCAGACGGGGTTGCTGGTCCGGAGGGGCCCGCGGATGCAACTAGGGCAACAGGCATGGATGGGCCAGCAAACGTGACTGGAGCTGCTGGCTCGTAAGGGCCATCGGACACAACTGGAGCTGTCAGTCTGGAGGGACCAGCGGACGCGACTGGGGCTGCCGGCCCGGAGGGACCAGCGGACGTGACTGGGGCTGTCGGCCCGGAGGGACTGGCGAACGCAACTCGGGCTTCCGGCCCGGAGGGACCAGCGGACGCGACTGGGGCTACTGGCCCGGAGGGACTGGCGGACGCGTCTGGGGCTGCCGGCCCGGAGGGACCTGCAGATGCGTCTAGGGCTACCGGCTCGGAGAGACCAGCGGACACGACTGGGGCCGTGGGCCCGGAGGGACTAGCACACGCGACAGGGGCTACCGGCTTAGAGGGACCAGTGGACATGACTAGGGCTGCTGGCCCGGAGGGACCAGCGGACGCGACTGGGGCTGCTGGTCAGGAGGGACCAGCGGACGTAACTGGGGTTGTGTCATCCAAAAGCGGCAAGACGGAGGACAAACTCACTCCCCCACGCGACGGGATAGACACGGACAGGCCGGAGCGCATGAGGTCGTGAGGAAATAGGTCCTCCAAGAAGAGGGCATCCCGGGACTCGAAGATGCAGTGCCGGGAGGGATCCAAGAAGCGCCAGGCCTTGGACTGACGAGAGACACCAAGGAAGGTGCAAAGACGTCCATGGGGGATGAGCTTGCCGCCCTGTTGCAGGGGAGAAGCCACACAACGGCCACGCAGCCCCAGACGCGAGCCAGGCGGAGGTCAGCGTATTGACCGCACCAATGCTGGTAAGGCGTGGACCGGCAAGGAAGGGGATCGTGGGGAATCCAGTTCCAGAGCCAGGTCATGTAGGCCATGGCTTCAAAGGAGAAGCCATCGGAGAGACCAGACTTGACCCGCATGGTGCGGACAGCGTCGGCCATGGTATTGTTCCACCCTTCGGAGACACTGTTCTGGGCGGGCGTGGAGGGCGCGGATGTCTCATGGTGGATGCCGCGTGAAGCGAGAAAGGTTGTGGCCTCGCCCATGTACTCACCACCACGAACGGCGCGAAAGCGGCGAAGAGGGCGGCCACACCCTCGCTCCGCAAGGATAAGCCAGTCTTGGATGGTGCGGGTGACATCGCTCTTCTGCCGAAGGCAGAAGACCCAGCGATAGCGAGAGTAGTCGTCAGTGAGGATGAGGACATAGCAACCGTGCTCGCTGACAAACTCTGTGGGGAGAGGGCCCATGACGTCCGAATGGACAAGGTCAAGAGGAGCGGATGCACGGGAGGAAGACAAAGGGTACATGGAGCGGTGCATCTTCCTGTGAGCGCAGTGAATACACTCAGTGGGGCACGGGAGGGGAAAAGTCTCCGGGTCAAGGCCCTTGGCCGGCTGGGTGCGAAGCACGCTATCTACGGCAGCAGAGTGGACGTGGCAAAGGCGGCGGTGCAAGAGATGAGTGTGCGAAGGAAAAAGCCTGCTGGTGATAAACACATGGCCTGTGGTGGCCGACAGGGAGGAGACAGAAGGGGAGGAGGAAAGACGGGGCACATGCCACAGGTTGCCACGAGCGGCGGCGTGCAGTACTACGAGACCAGACAGACGTAACGAAACAGTGCCAACACCACGCGAGTGCACAACGTCCATGCTCATGCGGTCAAGGGCAGTGAAGGACAGGAGGTTGAGCTCAAGACCAAGGACGAAGAGGACATCAGTCAGAAAGACGTCACCAGCAGGACCATGGAAAGGGACAACGCCAACACCACGGACAGGCAACACTTGTCCAAAGCCCTTCCAGACACCGGAGACATTGCCTACACGACCGAGCATACTGAAAGCCTCATGAGAGGCCGTCATGTGATGCGTGGCCCCGGAGGCAATGATCCAGGTGTCAGCAGGGTCCTGGTCCGGGGTCGCCAGATCGCTGATGGTCACATGACAGCAAGCAAGGGACGCGGACGCGGTGGAAGGAGGCTCAAACCGAAACTGTCAATCGTCAAGCCACACAATGTCTTCATAGGAAGGGATAGAGGAGACCACATGAGATGATGAGACCGACGAGGAAACAGGACACGAACGTAGATCAGTCTCAGTCATGCAAAGCTGGGCAAGAGAGCAGGAGGTGATGCAACTTGCACTTCCTTGGGGAGGAGGGCGCGTCAGGCCGAGCTGGAGCGTGATGAACTGCTCCAACTGACGCTCACAGGAGGACGGCTTGGGAGTGTAGACCGAGTGCGGAGTGACGGCAACGGAGCCCAGGTAAGGGAGGGACAGCGCCGGTGACGGGAACGGAGGCACTGATGGTTGCGGATAGTAGTGCTACGGCGCGGGTGTTTGCAGGAGTGGCGGCGCTGCCAGAGTGGTGGAGCTGCTGGACGAGGTCAAGGTATCAGGGCCAGCGACAGCGATGGCGACAAAGGCGAGACGGCGCTCCCGCTGGCAATGCATGGTGGCGATGATGTGCGCCTCATCCGTTGGGAGAGGGCACGTGTACCACCCGTGCCCAGGCTGGCCACAGTTGTGGCAGACCGAGCTACCACCGCTGGACCCGGCCGATGGCTGCTGCTGTTGTTGCTGCGGTGGACCCTTGCTTTTCTTGGTCCAGTTCTTCTTCTTCTTCCCCAAAGACGAGGAGGTAGCTGCGGCGTGGGAAGCGACGGCCACGGAGGCGACAGTAGGGGAGGCGACGGCAGGGGATGCAAGAGCCTCCGTGCGATGGAGCTGGGACTCCAGTCGAGCTTCCTCAATGCAGAGGAAGAGCTCGTATGCCCAGGGCATGAGGGTGCCCTGGGCTGCCATGGTGGAGAGGAAGTCCTATGGGTAGTGCACGAAGACTTCCCCGTACACGCTTGTGGCGCCGCGCTTGATGGTGAGGAGCACGGACAGAGGAGGTGGGGCAGATTTGCCGAAACGATGAAGCATGTCCTCTGCCCGCTGCCAATAGGCAATGACCGTCTCGGTCTCTCCCATGTGCAGGGAGTTCAACTCTCGGAGCAGACGGCTGGTCTCAACGTCGCTGGACAGGCAATGGGGCCGGGTGAGGACGTGCCATGCGGATGCGGGGTTTGGGATGGTGCCAGTGATGAAGTTGCCGAGGAAAGGCTCTAGGGCGAGGCGGGAAGTTGGAGGGGCGACTGGGACGAGGGCATGGACGGCGCGACAAGTGTCATACAGCTGGTCGGCCTAGGCAACATCATAAGGGAGGGTGTAGTATGCCCACAGGCCCTCACCTTGCGCCCAGATCCGAAAGCTAATCTCCCAGCTCCGAAACTGCTCGCCGGCCTGAAGCGGCGGCGGCGGCGGCGTCTCAAAGTCCTTCTGCCTGTGGCCGGCGCCAAGAGTGGGGCCAAGGAAGGAGGTCACTGTCTGTCGCTGGCGCTGAGTCTGCTGCTGTGCCAGGTAGTGCATGGCAGCAGACACAGCTCGGCTGGTGTGCCCTGGAGGGATGAACGATGGCAGTCCACTGGTGGCAGTCTGGGAGGCTAACGGCTGTAGCCCTGCAAGCTGCTGCGTCAACGCAGCGAGCCGTTGCTGAAGAGCAGCGAGCGGGTCAGGGTTGCTGCCAACGACACCAGTGGGTTGCTGTTGCTGCTGCTGCTACTGCTGCTGTTGCTGCTGCTGCTGCTGCTGTTGTTGTTACTACTGCTGCTGCTGCCGATGCTGATGTTGTTGCTGTCGCTATTGTTGTTGCTCCTACTGCTGCTGCTACTGCTCTTGCTGCTACCGCTACTGCTCCTACCGCTGTTGATGCTGCTACTGCTGTTATTGCTGCTGCTGCTCTTGCAACTGCTACTACTACTGCTGTTGCGGCTGTTGTAGCTACTGTAGCTGCCGCTACTACTACTGCTGCTGCTTCTGCTGATGTTACTGATGCTACTACTGCTGCTGCTACTACTACTGCTGCTGTTGCAGTCGTTGCAAGAAAGGAGAGCGGGGTCCCCACAGTAGAGGAGGACCCCTCCCCATCGGGGCTACCAGCCATGGTTTGATGCCCCTTGTTTTTTTTTCTCTTTTTGTTGCTCATCTCAGCAGTGGCTTGTGGCGGTGGGAGTTCTACCCACCCTTTGGATCTCTTCCCCCTTCCCTTTCTCCCCTCTTTTTGTGTTGATGACTTCAGCAGTGACGTCAACAGTGACGTCAACAGTGACATCAGCAGCAGGATGCTAACGTCAGCAACGGCGGTTGTTGGGGCCACTTCGCTGCTGCTATTGCTGCTACTGCTGCTGCTATAGTTGTTGTTGCAGCTGTTGGTGCTACTGCTGCGGTGGCTGCTACTGCAGGTACTACAACTACTGCTATTGCTACGTTGCTGTTGCTATTACTACAGCTGCTGTAGCTCCTGTAGCGGCTGCGGCTGCTGTTGCTGCTACTGTTGCTGCTGCTACGTTGCTGCTACTGTTGCTGCAACTACTCTAACTCCTGTAGCGGCTGCGGCTCCTGCTATTGCTGTGGCTACAACTGTAGCATCAGCTTCTGTTGCTGCGGGCTGCTGCGGCTGTTGTGGCTGCTCCAGTCGTGTCAGAGAAAAGAAAATAGGGTGGGGTTTTTTTTTTTGTTCTCGTTTTCTTTTCTCTCTTTCTTGTATGTCCCAGTAGGCAGCTGCCCGCTGTCTGTTGCAAGCAGCGGGCTGCTGCTCG
This sequence comes from Penium margaritaceum, assembly GCA_023375785.1. Lineage (NCBI taxonomy): Eukaryota > Viridiplantae > Streptophyta > Zygnematophyceae > Desmidiales > Peniaceae > Penium > Penium margaritaceum. Next base: position 130,319 of record SZWC01000239.1, on the reverse strand, counting down.
CTGGCAGCAGCGAGGTGCTGCTCGCTGGCAGCAACGGGCTGCTGCTCGCTGCCCGTTCACTGCGGGCTGCGAGCAACAGCAGCCGCTGCTGGCTGCTGCCAGTAGCTGCTCGCTGCTGCAGCTGGCTGCTGCTGCTGCAGCTGGCTGCTGCTGCAGCTCACTGCTGCGGCTGCTGCAGCCCGCTGCTGCTGCTGCACGCTGCTATAGCTGTTGCATGCTACCACTGCTCGCTGATGTTGCGGGCTGTTACTACGGGCTGCTACTGCGTGCTGCTGCTATTACTGCTGCTGTTGCGAGATGGTGCTGCGGGCTACTGCGAGCTGCTGCTTCTGCCTGTTGCTACTGCTACACGCAGCTGCTGTTGGCTGCTGCTGCCACTGCTCGCTGCCGTTGCCTACGGCTGTTGCTACTACAAGCTGCTGCTGCTGCATGCTGGTGCCAGTCACTGCACTGGATGACGTTGCAGCGTGCGTCGTCGCCCGCAGGTGTCGGACGCGGCCTGCCGCTCACCTCCTCGCGTCACGCATGGGGGTGAGAACTGCCGATTTTTTTTGAAAGCATTTCCCCTGGCCCAGAGGCCGTGGGAAAAAGTCTAACGCAGCCACCAGGCGAGTCAATGCTGCCAGAAAAAATTCGGCAGCATTTCCCCTACACTGGCGCGTATGGGGGTCCGCCGGCGTTGTCTAGCACCTGTACGCCAGTCTTCTGCTACTGCTGCTATGCTCTGGCTCTGATACCAAGCTAGAAAACCTAGGGAGCAGGTTGGGGTAGCAGCGTTGTTGATGCAGCGTGCGGGCTTCCATGCTCGTTGCTTAAGTCGGCTGCCCCCTCAGTCAACTGCTCTAGAGTCTAAGTCTGGAAGCTCTGAGTTTGTTACTCAGAAACGCGTGCGCCAGTGTTAGCGCCAGAATGCAGCTGAAAACTGAAAGTGACTGATTAGGAATGAAGAATGAGCATCAATGGGAGACCCCTCCAAGTTCTAGCTCCCCCCCCAATGGTGTAGAACTTGTTACTCAGCTAACCAGCCAATCAGAAAATAGTCCTAGACCTATTTTGTGGCAGGCAGGGTTTTCTCGGTGAGCCCTGCCATACGCCCGACAGCCCAAAACCCGGGCGTTGTCCGTTTTGCCTAAAAACTAGACCATACCATAAAACCGATGCTGCAAACACAATCATGCGGTCAGAATCAGCTAGAAAAATAGCAGCAAAGAGTTATGGCTGCCCGAACCCGTTCAGTGCCTACGACAGTCAGTGACGCCAAAGAGGGCCACACAGCAGGAGACATGGACCCTAGGCACGGCATGACGCTGCAGACCCAATGCCACAACCAGAAACAAAGCTGGGTGCACGGAAACAACATCTGTAGTGGCAATGACCGCCAGCGGCCCGACCGCCGAGGAGGCCTGCTGATGGAGCTGAGCGCATCGCCGGAGGGAGGAGGCTCCAGCGAACGGTGCGTGGGCCTCAGCGCGCGTCGGCTCCACCGAGCGACACTCCAGCAGCGTGGAGTCTCACCGTCAGTCATGTGCACGCCGATGTACACAAGCCGGGAAGACACAACAGAGTACAATGAGAGATGCGTGAAAACCAACATCACCAGGGCCCGCCTCAGGAATCTGGACGAGTATGGACATGGCCGAGTGGTCACAGTAGACTGTACAAGAACGTCACAAATCACAACACTACGTTCCACACTCCTAGCCAGACCCTTGCCGTTGTGTGCACGACATGTGACTGTCGTCACCGTCTGACGAGGCACTGACGCCTAGTCAGCAGTTGTGTCGCTAGGAAGCTTCCATGCATCTTCTCATAGACAATCTCGAATTGTCTTGCGCAAGACGAGACGAGACCGAGACACGTCACATGTCATACGAGATCGAGAGGAGAATCTCGTACCGCAGTGTGATTCTCGCAGTTTGAACCAATCGGGCAATGGCTCTGTCAGAACGGAAAGCGGGCAGATCCAGTACACGACCCACACTATTTGGAAACAATGGCGGAGGGTCAACACTAACATTACAAAACATGACAGTTGTTTTTTCATAAATAAACCAATGAATTTCTGAGTTTTCCTGTAGGTTCAATTCGTAAAATGTTCTTTCTACATCGTTGACAATAGTCTTTCCACTCTCCATACAGTGTTTTTATCTCCACGTAAGCTGGTTGCACGTGTCAGGCGCTGGCCAGTCTTGGAAATGTTTGATGTCCAATCAGGGCTGCAATTGAGAAGGTGCATAGAAGCTTCCTAGCCACACTCCCGTTGACCAGGCGTCAGTGCCTAGTCAGACGGTGACGATAGTCACAAGTCGTGCACGTAACGGCAAGGGTTTGGCTAGGGGACACAAGGCAAAGTGTCTGAATGCTTCATAAGCATTTGCAGAGAGAGATAACAAATGACAGGTCCATGGCATAAATACCTGCCGCGGCGCACAGCGGGTGTCGCACGCGGCGGTCCAAGAGCTGTCCTAAATCTGGCCCAAAACCACTGTTTTGGCCGTAACTCTGCGCACACATGTCCGAATGATGTGCCGTCTGAACCTAGACGTGCAAAATCTTGAGCCGGACGCTACGACTGGTCACACGCACAAATCCGACATCAATCTGTGGAAGGACAATGCAAAAAATGCAAATCGGCCTCAAGAGCCTGTCCACCGAGAGAACTCTAGCGTCTGCAAAAAACCTGCAGAGTACCCCAGCAAGCACCCGGGACGTCCCGGCAGCCGCCTGGTGGCTGCTGGCGGGTGAATCCACCAACCATCAGTGCTCCGGCACCAGCTGGGTTCGCATCAGGGATCTGCACGAGCATGGATACGGCCGAGTGGTCACAGTAAGCTGTACAAACGGACGGAAACAGCTCACATCACAACACTCCCCCATGACCCGATGGTACGCATGTCCATACGCTTGCAGAACTGACACATGTGCACAACTAGATGTACAACAGTCCATGCTCACACACCCCACTCTCAGCCACTCTCAGGCAAGGGGCGTAGCCCGACAGAACGAATGGCCACCATGAACTTTCCGCGCGCAAGCGCCTTGGTCAAGAAGTCAGCCCGCTGCATGTCTGTGCCGACCCTGATGACAGAGATCACTTGTCGCTCCACAAGATCACACACAATGTGATGCTCAACAGCAATGTGCTTTGTGCGTGCATGAAACACACCAGAGTTGTCTGCGATGGCAAGAGCACTCTGGTTGTCACAGCGCAGAACAATGCAGGGCACAGACGCAACTCACAAAACAGACGCTGCAGCCACACCGCCTTAGCAGCCCCAGCCCCCAGAGCAACATACTCAGCCTCTAATGAGCTACGTGTGATACAACCCTGCTTGCCACTGCACCACGACACAGCGGTGCCACCAAGCAGAAATACATAGCCTGTCCGGCTGCGCCGATCAGGACTCCACGCCCAGTCGCTGTCTATGTAGCCGTCGACTACTACCGAACACTGCCGTCGAAAGCAGAGTCTGAGGTACGGTGTGGACACCACGTACCGCACCACTCGTGATTCTGCACCATTCAACTGCCTGTCCAAGTGACTGCGCCCAACAGTAGAAGCACTTGCAATAGTCTGAAAGAACCTTATTGAGGGACCAGAATTATCCAGGGATTGAAGATTCAATTTGTCGGAGTCTTTCATTACTGGAAACCCTCAAGTTTCCAACAAGGTGTTAATGGTGTGCAGCCTCTTCCATAGCAGGGTCCTATCACTGTCGATTCCCATGGCCACTACCTTCTTTGACACAACATTCTCTTCTGCAGTTACAGAACTGCTTCCATGATGAAGGTTAGCTACAAAAGGAGGAGGAGGTGGTGCAGTTGGTGTAGGCAGAGGACAGAGACATGCTTCTAGCAGCTCGTTCCAGATGTTGAAGGATGTAGGGGTGGAGTAAGGGGTCAAATATGTGTCATAGGACTTTTTGACCATGATTTCCATGCCTGGGCTGGTCGTGGACATGTTTCTTCCTGTAGTGAAAAGCTACCAGAGGTCTGAGGGGATGGCTGCAGCGCTCCGGTGATGGATTCTGTTGCACTAGTGGGTGTGGAGGCACCCTCAAAGATGCCTAGCTCTCACTGGTTCACGCGAACAATGTTTGGGGAAGCCAATGGACACCTTTGGTGAAGGGTGTGGAGCACAAGGATCACAGATGTGAGTGGGCAGAACACGTCGCATTCAGTAGATATGAATCAAAACACGTTATTCTTTTTCATAACATAGTGAGATTACATCAGATCCTTATAGCCTGTGATCTAAGTTTTCCAACGCATCCAAGCACGCCCAAAACGGCGCAGTAGAGCCCCTGCTACGGCTGTCGAAGTAACCATTGGTGGAGCCGCCAACCTTGCCTTGCATGCTATGCAACGGGAGCCGCTTCAACGATGACCTGTCGAAGCGCCTTTCCTCGCCCAAAAGTCAAGGAGAAGTTCATCCTGGTCAAGGAGGTCCTTATGGTTACCTCATTCATGCCCCTGGTGCATTTGGAGCCCACTAGGAATGAACTCGGATCACTGAAGGTGGATTATCCCGCCACCCATGGCGGGTACCAGATTCCACCCGCCCAATACCCGATTTTCGGGTTAGGCTAACTTTCTGAATACTCACTCAAATCGAGCGAATCGAGGCTCGATCCTGCATGGAAAAATCCAAGGAATCAAAATTTAAAGTCAGATCAGGTGTTTGAACACTCATTCATGGTCGAAACAGGGAGTACACTCAACGGCACTCGTGGCAAGGGGCACACCTTGTCAACAGATTCTCATTGGATGTAGATAGGAGTGAAAACAACAAGGAATCCCCTCAACCACTGGAACACGTTAGTGAAGCCTCTGCCTTGAAGAGCGAGAGTTTTGAGGCAGAAAAACATATCCTGGGGGAATATTGTGAGGTTGAGAGGCCCAAGTTCGTCAGCATGGAAGTTGCTGAAGCTATTTTGGTACTGCTTTGGGGTGTACCGGGCAAGAGGAGTCATGATCACGTAATTATGAATGCGGAGTGAGGAGGGCACTGCCACAATGCTGTGCACAGAGGGAGATCTGTAAAGAATGATTTCCTGGCGTGCTCGAATCTACCACAAGTGTGCACAGCTGCTTAGTGCAAAGAGAATTCCAAGGGAGGTGTGTGCTTTGGGTCGCCACAACACCAAGGGAGAATAATTCTGGCAGAATGCCGGTTGTGGAAACTGAGAAAGGCTTAAGATCATGAATGGTTAGTTATTTTGGTGAGATGATATCACATTCTTGTAGCCTGTGATCTGATATTTCCAACGCATCCAAGCATGCCCAAAACGGAGCAGTATAGCCCCTGCTACACCCATCAAAGTAGCCCTTGGTGGAGCCGCCTTTGGCTGCCGCCAACGCAAGCCGTCTCCGACATGAGCCGTCTCCGACATGAGCCGACGAATGCTCTCGGAGCGCCTTTATTGATTGAAGAGTCAAAGGGTGGCTTGCTCTAGTCCAGGGGACCTCCCTGGTTGCTTCCTCTAGGGCCTTGGGGTCTATGGAACCGGTTGGAGCTGAACACGGACCACTGGCGGTGGAGTATCCCGTCACCCCTGACGGATACCAGATTTCATCCACCGCACCACCAGAACTTTGGGTAGGGCTAAATTTCTGAATTCTCAACCAAATCAAGCAAATGAAAAATCAAAACCGCATGGGGGAATCTAAGAAGTCCAAATCTGCAATCTGATCAGACATCCAACTACTCTCTAGTGGTTGAAAGAGGAAAACGGAAAACGGCATCCATGGCAGGGGCACTTTTTGACAAGATCTACTACAAATGAATCTCCGTGTCTGTAACAGATGGTACAAAGCCAAAATCTTTCTCATGACCTGGTAAAACTAGTGAAAGATTATTTCACCTGTTTTTCATAGAGACCGACGAGTTGGGAGACGAGTGGTGTCCGATGCCCTCGCAATAGAGGAATTGGCACGTGCACTGATGGTGGGATGGCTTGGGCACAGGTCACTGCAAGGGCAATGATACGTATGGGTCCTGATTCCAAGCTGATGGAGGAGTGCAAATTTCAGAATGAAGATTTGAATGAAAGCTTCTGGACTGGGCGAAGGAGCAAACCACGTGCACGAGCTAATCTAGGGGAGTAGAGTGTGACAAGGGCAAGGTATGAGCTAACCTACCGCGAGAAGCAGGAGAAGCAGGAAATACACTGAGAGTTTAAGGTCTTCAGAGGACAGGGTTAGATGATGGAATTTTGGGCAGGTGATGAAGGCAGAAGACGGAGCAGAAAGTGGCTGAAAGCTTTACGGGAGAAGAGGCAGAGAGCGGCTTGGGCGCTGTTGTAGGCTGTCGGAAATGGAGGGGACCGGTCATTGCTCCGGGCGTTGGATTGAGCGCAGGGATTCTTCATGGTGGAGAGTCATTGTTGAAGCTTGATAATTAAGGCAAGATGGTGCTACTGATGTCAGCAGTGGGTGAAGGAGAAAGAAGCAGGAAAGCAGGCAGGAGAGTTGAAGAGGAGGCTAGAAAGTGAAGTCCACTACGTGCAGTTGAATTGGCTCCGGGCAGAGCTTCATTCACAAGTTCCTGGAACAGCTGAGGAGGCGGAGGTGGGGATAAAGGAGAGGATGTATGCAGCGGTAGCGGTGACAGGAGTGGCCAGAGGAAGTGCTGGAAGCAGGAGGCAGCGATGGTGGTGGAGACGCAATGACTTTGTCAGGTGGCCCCAGCTCATGTTGCCTAAAGCTCTGATACATTGTCAAAAGAAGAAGATGTGTGGGAAAAGTGAGAGAAGAATCAGAAAGAAGCAATGGGTCATGCAGAAGTGCGGGATTGTCATAAAAGTGAAGAGACAGATAAAAGAGGCAAGGCAAGCAGGCACAGTAATTAAGGTAGAGAGCCAGAGGGACAACATAGACAGGGGCTCGCTGAGAGAATTCAGAGATGAGAGAGAAAGCCTTGATAGGTTAAGCAGAGCTGAGTGGAGGAGCAAGAATGATGGAGCAAAGAAACGTGGGAGAGAGTGACAAGATTGGGTGGCAAAGAATGAGTGAGGAAAGAAATTCAGAGCAAAGACACGGCTGCGAGAGCAATTGAACCAAAGGCGAATAAAATAAACAGAACTATTTTGGGTTAAATTGGGAGGGAAGAATCATCCTCAGAACATACAGAAAAACAGGAAGAACTAGTGAGACAATGGATTTTGCACTAGCCTGACACAATTGCGATGTGGTTAAAGTTCTTAGGGGCAGGTTGATTCTTCTGCAATGGTCCTGCAAAAGCAGACCAGTGCCAAGATGGTTGCTCGACAGAGATGAACCTTATCAAGAGACTTGGATTACCCAGGGGTGGGGAGTCACATTGTCAGAGTTTTCTATTTCTGACAGGTACCACCATCAAATTTGAGTGAGTTTCGTGCACCTCCCCTTTTGACCACGTGGTGAAGTTACCTTTTGTCTTGTTGCTTTGAAACTAGTAGTTTTTTTGTGTTCTGAGACGTTTTGATACAAAGAATATCAATTTAAAACTTGCCCACATAGACCTTGCAAGTACAGAAATTGGTAAGATATGTAGTGCAGCATATCTTTGGAATGTAACGTAGTATTGTCCATCTTAACCAAAAAAAACATGCATTAACATTTGCCTTCAAAAGGAAAATGAATGATTCTCAGTTAGAGATGGATGGTGTGACAACTGCATACGCGCAAGTAGGCTTCTAGGAAGTTAGGAATGTTATAGGTGAAGCATACATAGATTACGTATTCTATTAAACTGGGGTGAAAAACTGTAGCTCTAATGCATCTCTGTCAATGGCATACACGAGTCGGCGACTCTGGTGAGTTGTGTGTACATGTTATCACACATCATTGCTACCCTATGTGTTGCGATGCACAATGACCAATAAATTCTTCCAAAAACAATTTGAGTTTTTTTTGGTGGGGGGAGGCTTGGAGATATGGTCCAATGCATTCCAAGAGCCCCCTTCCTACAAAAATGGAAATCTATTATGCCTTTGTATAGGAAATTGTGCAAAAGAAAAAAATAGGAAAGCAAATAATTTGAGATGAGCAGATAATGAAATGATTATTTCCTGGGTGAAATGTGAACTTCTCAACAGTTTGGAAAATGAATTAGATACACTGGCTGGTACAATCCCCCAGTTAAATGTATGTTTAGCATTTGGGAAGGGGGGAACAAGGTGTAGAAAATTTGTGCATTTATCACTTGTGAAGACCGTTCTTATGTGTATGGTTCTTTGTTATGTCCATTGTCCAGTAAGATCTCCCAATGCAAATTTGATTTTCTGAAATGGGGGTCCAACGATTGTCGGCAAATGACCCTCCCCTCCACCTCCCTCCCCACTGGAAAATAGAACTCCAATAACTAAGCGAATATCCTGAGAGAAACACTTGGAATCTCAGGTTGAGGTATTGGGCTAACCACCTCAGAAATAAGACCTTCTGTTCCAAGACTGTTGACCCCAGGCCAAGCTGCCCCTCATAAGCATGACTTCATTGCGTTCCATACGACTAGGATTAGGTTTATTTAGTTCTAAGACTATACACGGAGGATTTTCATAGTCTCTTAGGAGCATTTGTTTTCATTATCTCTTCCCTTACTTCCACAACCTTTGCTGCCTTGTCTCTGCTCTTCCATTCTACCCTTGCTCATCCTTCACCAACTATCAAATCGCAGGTCCTTGTGAAAAATTGGATACATGAGTGGGTAGAAATAGATAAAATCAGATACCTATGTGGTTAGAATTATATAGAATTGGATAAAAGTTAATGGAAGTTTCGAAGAGTGGCATGGTGACAATAGTGGAATAGAGGAAGCACAAGTAGGAATTCATCTGTACGAATGGCTAATGGAGAAAGAGTAAATGAGAAGAGCATGGAGTGTGAGGTAGACAAGGACGGCAAAGAGAAGCTCCAAGAGGTAGCTGTGAGCTTCTTGGATTGAAGAGAGAAGGAGTGGAGTGCTGAAGTGAGTACCTGCAAGTGAAAGTTGAGAAAGAATCTGTGAGAAGAGAATGGCAGATTAGAGACATGGAAGCAAGGGTCATTGAAATTCACACAGAATTCATAAGGAAACATGGGTTACACCACTGATGTATTGATCATCCACTGTATATAGGGACAGAGCAGGAAAAATGGTTTCTGCGCTAGGCACACACACTGTGACAATGTCACTTATCAGGGGTGACTTGGCTTAGCCACATTATTTAGGGCTGGTGATCAGGTGGAGAGGTGGCTGGGTGTAGGAACTGAACCTTTTTGAAGGAATCGGCTCACCTGAGAGAACATTTTATCTTGTGAAACTAATCTTATTTTCTAATACTACACTTCATCATTTGGGCGCCGGGGACTTTTCTGATAGCACTGTTTCCTTTCTTCCCCACTTCCATTCCTGTTTTTATGATTCAGCCTGCAATTTTTGGTGTGCCCTTTGAGTACTCACCACCACTGGGCATGATGATTTCATCAATTGAATTGTGAATCCTGAAATTCTGACACTGCACTTGGCATGCATGCACATGCAGCACATGTAGATGTGAACAATGGATGCCATAAAGCAGTCACTTGGTGGCTGCTTGGAGTGATTTTTTAGTTTGATTTAACCACATGGTGGGAGAGCTCATTAAATATTTCTTCCAATGCTAGGAACAAATTTAAGCTAAAGGTCTTTGTGCGATCATGACCACCAGTTTGTGTGGTATAACACAACCTGCCAAGAGTCGCGAGGCATCATAGCAAGCATGAAACATTGGGACGTGTTTGACCCGGTCTACAAACATAGGAGAAAGTTACAACATCCACACATTCCTGAATGGATGAAACCTATAGATGAACTTGATGAAAATCCCCATAGAAAACTGGGGGACAAAAGTAATGATGGTAGTGGGTTGTGAAGAGTTGGATACTCAAAAGAGAAATCCATGTGGGATGCCATGGAGGAACTCATGGGAGAGTTTCTTTCTCACCAAATAGAATCGTGGGTAGTAGAAGTTGAGATGTAACATGCATGCAAGGGGTCCTGTTCGTTAACCAATTTTTTGGTCAGCTATGACACAGCCCGCGCGTCCAGAAACCATACATGATAGAGGAGGAAACAATTTCTCTCTTCCTCAATGGATGGGCTAGCCAACACCAAAACTTTAACTTTATTACAGAAGAACTCCACAAGCACTGGGAGATTGTAGTAGCAATGAATAAACATATTCCTAAGACATGTAATGAGAACATGGCAGTGTGGAATACATACACACCAATGCTTGCAATGAAGAATGACACACCATGCTTCATTGGAGGTTTCATTATTGAAAACATTCCTGATTAAAAAAACCAGAAATCCAAAGAAGGCTTTCTTCCAGAAGCAAACTCTAAAACATTGTAGTTTCAACTGAAAGGGGTGAAAATGTCCAGGAAACATTGCACGCAACTTAATCCGCAACAAGGTTCCCCATAAGGGCCAGCCACCTTTCAAGGACTGCGCAACATGACGCCCTGGTCATGGTGGGCAAAATGATGGACTGAAAAATGGCAATTTTTGCTCTAGAAGCATACCAGGAGGGCAGCAGCAGCTTGCATTAGGATTTTTTTCAATGGAACGTGGTGTAATGACAGCAGTGTGTTCATTGAAAACCATGTGTCCTAGACCAGGCTGATGGCTGAATCCACATGGGTTCCAGAAGATTCTTTTGAAAACCAGCAAAAGTGAGTGGATGACTACCCAAAGGAGTAAACCAGTATGATATACATATATATATATATATATACATATATATATATATACATATATATATGTACATACATATATACATTTTCTCATGGTTATGTGGATATATGGTTTGTCACGTGCCTTTTATGAAACATTGGATGATTATATTAACCTAGACACCAGTAGGAAATCTCATCGTTAGAAGGTGTGTATAACTTGTACGTTTTGTCCATGCATGTGTCTGTGTGTATTGGACCCAATTTATTGAACTGGACTTAGAAAATTGCTCTGAATGTGCGTAGTAAAGTAGAAATAATTTTCAACAAATTCCATTCTATGTCATGTAAAACATAGAATAATGGGAAATTCACTATTGAAAAAATGCAAAAGAACCACCCTAACTGAGACCACTGTGTTGAATCGGATATGATCAACGCATTTGTGCATCCTTTTAAACTATCAGAGTTTGATTTCCTCCCCCTCCCCCAGATCACCCAAGATGTATTAGGTGAGTGTATTGTAATGTGTTTCCGGGGGATAAGGACAAAGCTCCATAAAATGATAAACAGAATCAGAAAAAGGTATCTTCTCTCAAAAACTATACATTCGTGTATTTTAATTTCCCTCTTTTATGTTGAATTCCAAATACATTCACCCTATACAAAATCAATGTCTTCGGGGTTGGGGGGAGAGGGTCCAACCATTGTCAGTTGAACCTCATGTCCGACATC
>SZWC01000239.1:76677-111425 GCA_023375785.1 Penium margaritaceum | reverse complement strand
CTCAAGTACGTTGTGGGAATATTGGGGAGTGCGTCTGGAGGGGAAGGGGGGGAGGACAAAACATTTGTATTATACTGAGAAATACACTAGTGTGATTTCTGAGTGCCTGTGCAATATACCTTCCAATACACTACCCCAATACACTCAAGGTGTTTGGGAGGGGGGGCCTCCATCCCCCTTTAATACCTCAAGTGTATTGGAGGACTGGATCGTGGAGTGTATCAGGCGGGGGGGCAAAAAAAAAACATGTGGATTATATTGAGAGATACACTGGTATGATTTTTACCACCGCCGATCGCCTACTACTCGTGGAAGTTTCATGGAGCAGACCTAGATTACACCACTCATGACAAGGACATGCGCGCCATGGGTGCAGCTTTCAAGAACTGGCAATTCTACCTTGAGGTGCAAAAATGTACGTTCTACACCGACCAGTACATGCTAAAGTGCTTTAAGACGCAGCCGACCACTAGCCGGCGGCAAGCGCATGGCATGGAGAATCTTGACTTGCGCTTTGTCTAAAATGTTTTGTATTAGTTGGGTTGCATCAACCTAGCCAACACACTCTCATGGAAATTGGACCTAATCATGTGAGTCACGTCACTCACCATCCATGAGGACGCATTTCTTGATTCTCTTTGTGGAGCTCTACGGGACGCATGGAGAGTATGACGCTTGAAGATTCTTCTTCAAGGGACAGGTGTGGCATGGAACAGGTGGTGGTCTCCACAGTGCCGGTGCTTTGGTAACTGACCTTAGAAGAGTTCCATGACAGTGGCCAAAGAGATCACTGCTACACAAACAAGAAATTAAAGATGGTGGCTTGCTTCTTTTAGTGGACCACCATTTTTTTTTAAGGTGGCTGATTTCTGCCAGAGTCATAATATGTGCCAACGCCACAAGTTGAGGAGGAAACATTTCAGGATGGAATCCACATGGTGCGGTCCTGATATTTGACTGATCGTCTCTAGTGGTTCACGTCTTCTGTTTTGGGTGAATCTGAGACTCAACATGAGCTTTCTGGTCGCCTCACGCTATGTGAGCACGCATTTAGAGATAGTCACTTTTGCAAAGGGAATAACACAATTTTGCATTTAATCTTTTAGCATGGAAATTATCATAAAATTTTTAGGGCTATTCATGAGCTTTCCATCGCACCAAACCGCGCGCGATTCGGCCAAGTGTAGCCCAAGTTACGTTTGCCGAGGCGCATGTCTCACCCACCATAGAAGCCTGACGCCGCCACACGCCGTGGCGCCTTCCTTCACGTGCAAAGCACCTTTCCCAAGGTGCAGATCTCATTGCACGTGATGTATGGGTCCCCTGCGCTGTTTCCATGCACCTTCCCCACTTTTGGGGCGAGTTTGGTGATGGGGTGTGACGAGGTTCGAAACCTGTCCGCGGACCTGCAGTCAGAATTTTGACCAAGTCCCCGAGTAACAAAACGTACTACTGAGTTTCGGACTTCGAGCCATGATTTTGGCAACGTCCCTCAGTAACATCCTGTACTACAGGATCCGGTGGATGATCCACCAGATGCCTCGGCAGGCCTTCCGGAGCAATTTCTCCAGACGGTTTTTTTGTTGCTCAATCCGGTCGATTATCCACCGGATTTCGAGTCGCAGCCGACTCCCAGAGCCGCTGCGCACACCCCAACTTTGGAAGACCATATCTCTCTCGATACTTGTCTGATTCCGGCAAAACAACTTCCACCGGATTCAGCACCTTCTGAACTTTACAGGGCAATCATCCATTTTAGGATCCGAGAAATCCTTAAGTCTCGAGATCCATCGGCGCGGAGTTTCCACATTCTTGCGGCTTGTCAGCGCCTCCCGGCGTCGCGTTTGGGCATGCGCAGGGGCAATGTTTCAGCATTCTCCCCCTTGCAACTGCTATTCCCACTGCTCCTGCTTGCTCTCACTCATCTTCCGCTACGCACTCCAGCCCGTCATAGCTGGTCATCCCAAGTCCGGCCACGCTCATCGCTTGCCGGTCCACGGGTTGCGCTTTGGTCAAGCAATCCGCAAGCATGTTGTGCGTGCTGCAGTGCTGCAGCACCACCTGCCCCTTCTCGACCATGTCCCATGCGTAGTGGTAATGCACGTCGATGTGTTTTGTCCTCCTGTGCTGCGTCGGGTTGTTGGTCAGTGAGATGGAACCGGTGTTGTCCTCTTACACCACCGTAGGCTCTATTTGCGGCACGCCTAGCTCCCCCAGCAACCTGCGGAGCCACACCGCCTCCTTGACCGCCTCGGCTAGCGCCATGTACTCAGCTTCCACTGTGGAGGTGACGCCGCATTCTTACTTCCTGCTGCACCAAGAGACCACAGCACCAGCGAGGAAGAACATGTAGCCGGATGTGGACTTTCGGCTGTCCACATCTCTAGCGTAGTCTGCATCCGTGTCACAGACCAGACGCAAGGGGTCCGCCCGCCCCTTGCCGTCGAACCTCACGCGTGCGTGCCGCGTTGTCTGCAGGTAGCGGAGGATGCGCTTGACCGCCTGCCAGTGTAGTGACCCTGGATCGGCCACGTACCTACTCACTTGGCCCACTGCGTAGGCCAGGTCCGGTCGAGTCACCACCATGGCATACATGAGGTTGCCCACCGCCGATTGGTAGGTCACCCTCGCCATATCCTCCTGCTCTTCTTTTGTTGGCAACGCCATTGCCGCACTTAGTTCACAGGTCGTGGAGATAGGACTGCACACTGGTGTGTAGTCCTCCATGCCGTACCGTTTCAGCACCTCGGCCACACATTTGGCCTGCCCCAGCTCAAGCGTGCGCGCCCTCCTGTTCCACGTAGTTCTCACCCCGAGGTAGAACTCCAGCTCCGCCAAGTCCGACATCTAGAACCTGCTGCTCAGCTGCTCTTTCAGCTACTGTAGGCTCGGTAGGTTTGAAGAGCATAAGATCAGATCGTCCGCGTAGAGTGTGAAAATCTGATGGAGCTTCTTGCTGCGCCGCACGTACACGTTGTGATCCGCCTCACAGCGCTTGAAGCCGAGTTGTGACATGAAGCTCTCCATTTGTTGGTACCAGCATCGGGGCGATTGTTTTAGCCCGTAGAAGGACTTTCGCAGCTTGCACACCTTGCCCTCCGGCGCCTCCACCACCTCCGGCACCTCCATGTAGATTTCCTTGTCGATGATGCCATTGAGGAAGGCCGTATTTACATCCATCTGGTGGAGCTTCATGTCCTTCTTGGTTTCCACCACAAGGATCGCCCAGATGCTTGAGAACTTGGCCACAAAGATAAACGTTTCATCATAGTTCTTGCCTTTACGCTGTGCGTACCCCTCCGCCACGAGCTGCGCCTTGTACTTGTCAACCACACCTTCCTTTGTAAACTTGGTCTTGAAGACCCACTTGGAGCCGATGACCTTGGCGTCTTTCGGCCTGTCAACCAGTTACCATGTGTCATTTTCAGCAATGGACGCCAACTCCAACTTGATGGCGGCATCCTACTACTTCCCCTCGGGCCGCACAAGTACCTCTTGCACGGTCGTCGGCTCTGTTGATGCAGCCAGCATGCACTGCATCATGTCGATCCATCGACCGGTGCCTGCGTCAAAACGCTTCCTCGCTCTCTGCTGCCTCCCGCTGCGGCGCGGCAGTTTTGGTAGCGTCTCATCACTCTGCTGCGATCCTTCCGACTCTGCCCGCTCCGTTGAATCATCAACCGGACGACTACCCAAGGATCCCTCCCGCTCTAGTGAACCATCAACACAACGGGCAGAGCGTCCGGAGTATTTTTCTCCTACGCCCGATGCGAACTCAGCCGGGAGTGTGCACTTCGGCACCCGCGGTGCCTCCTTTGACGGATCATTCCGCCGGATCTCCAGCCCAGCTGCATCGTCATCAGATTCCTCCGCGTTGTCTCCTTCACCTGCTACACCACCATGCTCCGACGCCGCATCATTGACCAGCGCCTCCGCCGGCTCCTCCTTGTAGTCAAGGAGCTGGAACCACTTCCCCTGTTTTGGCGTGTTCCCGATGCTCATATTGTTGCTGCTGCTGCTGAAGCTCTACTGCTTGTCAAACTCGACGTCACGACTGCGGATGATCTCTTACGTACGCGGGTCCCAGAGCCGATACACTTTTTGCGCACTCTCATAGCCGAGGAACAAGCACGGCTTCGCTCGCGGTTCCAGCTTGCTGTCGCGTCTTTGCGCCGCCTGTACCATCGCGTGCCCCTTGTACTCGAACACCTTCAGGTGCGCCACGTTTGGCTTGCGCCCGCTCCAAACCTCCTGCGGCCTCTTCGAGCCGTCGTTACCCTTCAGCACCACTGTTGGGGTGAGGTTGATGGTGTAGCTCGCTGTATGCACAGCCTCCATCCAGAACCCCTGCGGCAACCCCTCATCCACAAGCATGGTCCGTACCATGTTGAGCAGCGTCTAGTTTGCCGGATCCACCACCCCGTTCGACTGTGGCGAGTATGGCGTAGTGGGTTCCCACTTGATGCCCTGTTGCTTCATCCACCCGCTGTAGCCCACGTACTCTCCGCCATTGTCGCTGTGTAGCGCTCTGACCTTTCAGCCAGTCTGCCTCTCCAGCGTTGCAACGTACTCCTTCAGCCGGTCCAGGACTTCGCCTTTCCGCTTCATGAAGTACACCTAGACGTTTCCGCTACATTCGTCAATGAAGGTGACAAAGTATCTCAAGCCGCTGTTTGACGGCGTTCTGAACGGTCCGCACACGTTGCTATGCACAACCTCCAGCAGGTTCTTTGCGCGAGCATCATTCTCATTGAACGGCTTACGCTACGCCTTGCCCAAAATGCAAGGCTCGCACTTTTTCTGCGCTGCTGCATCTACTCCAGCGTCTGCACCATAGATGTCAAGGCCGCATACCATGTCGCTCTTCGCCATCTCCTTAACGGTTGCGGGCGCCAAATGCACCAACCGTTAGTGCCAGAGCTCGAGATCAGCGCCTCCTCCGTTGGCCATGTTGACGACGTGCTCATGCGAGTCCAATGCGTCCGATGCCATGGGAACCACCTTGGTCTCCATGATGTAGAGACCGCCCTCGCGCTTCGCCTCCAGCACGACCTCGTCGTCACCGTCAATGCGCACCACTGCGCCTTTCTTGTGGAAGAGCACCTCATACCCCTTATCCATCAAGCGGCTGACACTCAGGATGTCANCGTCGCCTTGGCCGGCCGCCGGCTCAAACTTGTCGTTCGCGACCAACATCAACTTGGAGGACTTCTCGTAGGTGACAAATCCCACCTTCTCCACTTGGATTCACTCCTCGGCCCCGGAATCCAGGAACCGCCTGTTGGCCTTCTTGAGGAAGTGGTTCTTGTTGCCATTGAGGAGCAACCTGCCCTTACTATTTTTGCCGCCGGTCTTCGCCTCCTCCGGGCACTCACAGCCCCAATGGCCCTCCTTGCCGTAGTTGCGGCACACACCTTTCTTGGCGCCCTTCTTCCCGCCGCCCTTTCTGCCGGTTCCTTTGTCCCTGCTTCCGCCACCACGCGTTTTGGTGAAGAAGGCCGATGAGGAAGACGAGGACTCCCCGCAGCTCCGTCGTTGCGCCTCGTTGCGGATGTACACTACGAACACGCCATAGGTGAGCTTGTCCTCCGACCATCCTCCGAGGACGGTGATGAGCGGACCCCTTACTGTCAGGTAGGGTCATGAGGAGAGCCATCGCCAATAGCTGCGTGTCGATCTTCCACCCCACATCGTTGCATTGCGAGGCAAGCGCCTCGATGTGCTGCATGGCGGAGATGACATCATCTCCCTCCTCGATTCTCACCGTGAGGAGTTGCTTCATTGCAAAGATTCTGTTCGCGAGTGACTTGGATTGGTGGATGGCACAGAGCTTTTGCCAAGCTTTGGCTGCCAGCTTGCAGCCTTGGAAGTAGCCCCACTGCGACTCGGCCGTCCCGGACACCAAGAGCATGAGCGGCTCCATGTTCTTTTCGAAGGCCTGCTTCTCCGCGTCCGTAGCAGTCGCCTTTGTGAGCACTTCCTTTCCCAACATGGCATCCGGCATCCCCTGATGCGAGAGGTGCAGCTCAAACTGCCACCTCCATAGCCCGAAACCCGGGTCGCCCGCATACTTCTAAATGGGATGCGTCTCTTTCTGCGCCATGTGCGCAGCACTTACTCTGTCGGGTTCTCAAGATTTCACGGCGGCGTCCACGATGACGATCATGTGCGCTGCAGAAGACGTGAAAGCTGGAGGCGTTCAGACCCATGGGCTCATAACCCTTTGTCAGGATGGAATCCTTGTGGTGTGGTCTTGATGTTTGACTGATCTTCTCTCGTGGTTCACGTCTTCTGTTTTGGGCGAATCCGAGACTGAGCGTGAGCTTTCTGGTCACCTCACGCTATGTGAGAAGGCATTAAGAGACAATGACTTTTGCAAAGGGAATAATGCAATTTTGCATTCAATGTTTTAGCATGGACACGATCATAACATTTGTAGGGCTAGTCATGAACTTTCCAACGCACCAAACCGCTCACGATTCCGCCAAGCGTAGCCCAAGTTACGTTTGCCAAAGCGCGGGTCTCACCCAGTACAGAAGCCTGACGCCGCCACACGCCGTGGCGCCTTCCTTCACGTGCGAAGCGCCTTTCCCAAGGAGCAGATCTCATTGCACGTGATGTATGGGTCCCCTGCGCTGTTTCCACGCACCCTCCCCACTTTTGGGTCGAGTTTGGTGATGGGGTGTGACGAGGTTCGAAACCTGTCCGCGAACCTGCAGTCAGAATTTTGACCAAGTCCCCGAGTAACAAAACGTACTACTATGTTTCGGACGCTGAGCCATGATTTTGGCTACGTCCCTCAGTAACAACCTGTACTACAGGATCCGGTGGATGATCCACCGGACGCCTCGGCAGGCCTTCCGGAGCAATTTCTCCAGATGGTTCTTTTGTTACTCAATCCGGTCAGTTATCCACCGGATTTCTAGTCGCAGCCGGATCCCAGAGCTGCTGCTCACATCTCAACTTTGGAAGACCATATCTCCCTCGATACTTGTTTGATTTTGGCGAAATAGCTTCCACCGGATTCAAAGACTTGTGAAGTTTACGGGGCAATTATGCATTTTAGGATCCAAGAAATCATCAAGTTGCTAGATCCGCCAGCGCGGACTTTCCACATTCTGGCGGCTCGTCAGCGCCTCCCGGAGCCGCGTTTGGGCATGCGGAGGGGCAATTTTTCAACATTCTCCCCCTTGCACCTGCTATGCCCACTGCTCTNTCAGTTATCCACTGGATTTCTAGTCGCAGCCGGATCCCAGAGCTGTTGCGCACATCTCAACTTTGGAAGACCATATCTCCCTCGATACTTGTTCGATTTTGGCGAAACAACTTACACCGGATTCAAAAACTTGTGAAGTTTACGGGGCAATCATGCATTTTAGGATCCAAGAAATCATCAAGTTGCTAGATCCGCCAGCGCGGACTTTCCACATTCTGGCGGCTCGTCAGCGCCTCCCGGAGCCGCGTTTGGGCATGCGGAGGGGCAATTTTTCAACATTCTCCCCCTTGCACCTGCTATGCCCACTGCTCTTGGTTGCTCTTGCTCATCTTCCGCTGCGTCCTCCAGCCCGTCATAGCTGGTTATCCCAAGTCCAGCCACGCTCATCGTGTGCCGGTTCGCGGGTTGCGCTTTGGTCAAGCAATCCGCAAGCATGTTGTGTGTGCTACAGTGTTGCAGCACGACCTGCCCCTTCTCGACCATGTACCTTGCGTAGTGGTTACGCACGTCGATGTGCATTTTCCTCCTGTGCTGCGTCGGGTTGTTGGTCAGTGAGATGGAGCCGGTGTTGTCGTCTTGCACCACCGTAGGCTCTCACTGCGGCACACCCAGGTCCCCCAGCAACTTGCGGAGCCACACCGCCTCCTTGACCGCTTCGGCCAGCGCGATGTACTCAGCTGCCACTGTGGAGGTGGCGACACAGTCCTGCTTCTTGCTGCATCAAGAGACCGCAGCACCATCGAGGAAGAACATGTAGCCGGATGTGGACTTTCGCTTGTCCACATCTCCAGCGTTGTCTACATCCTTATAGCAGACCAGACGCAAGGGGTCTGCCCGTCCCTTGCCGTCGAACCTCAGGCGCGTGTGCCGCGTCGTCTGCAGGTAGCGGAGGATGCACTTGACCGCCTGCCAGTGTAGTTCCCTGGATCGGCCACGTACCTGCTTACTTGACCCACCGCGTAGGCCAGGTCCAGTCGAGTCGCCACCATGGCATACATGAGGCTGCCCACCGCCGATTGGTAGGACACCCCCGCCATATCCTCCCTCTCTTCTTTTGTTTGCGGCGCCATTGCCGCACTCAGTTCACGAGTCATGGAGACAGGACTGCACACTGGTGTGCAGTCCTCCATGCCATACCGCTTCAACACCTCGGCCACGTACTTGGCCTGCCCCAGCTCAAGCATGCGCGCCCTCCGGTTCCGCGTAATTCTCACCCCGAGGTAGAACTCCAGCTCCCCCATGTC
Source organism: Penium margaritaceum (assembly GCA_023375785.1). Taxonomy (NCBI): domain Eukaryota; kingdom Viridiplantae; phylum Streptophyta; class Zygnematophyceae; order Desmidiales; family Peniaceae; genus Penium; species Penium margaritaceum. The sequence goes on along the minus strand of SZWC01000239.1, from coordinate 102,965 downwards.
TGACATTTTGAACCTGCTCAACTGCTCATTCAACTGCTGTAGGCTCGGCAGGTCTGAAGAGCACAATATCAGATCGTCCACGTAGAGTGTGAAAATCTGATGGAGCGTCTTGCTGCGCCGCACGTACATGCTGTGATCTGCCTCATAGCGCTTGAAGCCGAGTTATGCCATGAAGCTGTCCATTTGTTGGTACCAGCATCGGGGCGATTGTTTTAGCCCGTACAAGGACTTCCGAAGCTTGCACACCTTGCCCTCCGGCACCTGCACCCCTCCGGCACCTCCATGTAGATTTCCTTGTCGATGATGTTGTTGAGGAAGGCCGTCTTTACGTCCATCTGGTGGAGCTTTATGTCCTTCGTAGCTGCCACCGCAAGGATCACCCAAATGCTTGTGAACTTGGCGGCAGGGGCAAACGTCTCATCGTAGTGCTCGCCCTTACGCTGTGCGTACTACTTTGCCACAAGCCGCACCTTGTACTTGTCAACCACACCTTCCTTTGTAAACTTGGTCTTGAAGACCCACTTGGAGCCGATGACCTTGGCGTCTTTCGGCCTATCAACCAGCTGCCACGTGTCATTTTCAGGAATGGAAACCAACTCCGACTTGATGGCGGCGTCCCAGTGCTTCCCCCCGGGCTGTGCAAGTGCCTCTTGCACGGTCGTTGGCTTTGTTGAAGCAGCCAGCATGTACCGCGTCATATCGATCCATCGACTGGTGCCTGCGTCAATATGCTTCCCCGCTCTCCCTTGCCTCCCGTTGTGGCGCGGCAGTTTTGGTGGCGTTTCATCACTCTGCTATGATCCTTCCGACTCAGCCCGCTCCGGTGAATCATCGACCGGACGGCTACCCGAGGATCCCTCCCACTCTGGTGAACCATCAACCGGACGGGCGGCGCGTTCGGAGTATTCTTCTCCGACGCCCAACGCAAACTCAGCCGGGAGTTTGCGTTTCGGCACCCGCGGTACCTCCTTCGATGGATCGTTCCACCGGATCTCCAGCCCAGTTGTATCGTCTTCAGAGTCCTCCGCGTCGGCTGCTTCAGCTGCTGCACCGCCGCGCTCCGACGCTGCATCATTGACTCCGCGTCCACCGGCTCCTCCTTGTAGTCAAGGAGAAGGAACCACTCCCCCTGTTTTGGAGTGTTCTTGATGCTCATATTGTTGTTGTTGCTGCTGAAGCTCTGTTGCACGTCAAACTCGACGTCACGATTGCGGATGATCTCTTGCATGCACGGGTCCCAGAGCCGGTACACTTTTTGCGCACTCTCGTAGCCGAGGAACAATCACAGCTTTGCTCGCCATTCCAGCTTGCTGTCGCGTCTTTGCGCCGCCTGCACCATCGTGTGCCCCTTGCACTCGAACACCTTCAAGTGCGCCACGTTTGGCTTGCGCCCGTTCCAAACCTCCTGCGGCGTCTTCCAGCCGCCGTTACCCTTCAGCACCGCTGTTGAGGTGAGGTTGATGGTGTAGCTCGCTGTATGCACAGCCTCCGTCCAGAACCCTCGCGGCAACCCTACATCCACAAGCTTGGTCCGCACCATGTTGAGCAGCGTCTGGTTCACCCGATCCACCACTCCATTGGATAATGGCGAGTATGGCACAGTGGGTTCCCACTCGATGCCCTGCTGCTTTATCCACCTGCTGCAGCCCACGTACTCTCCGCAATTGTCGTTGCGTAGCGCTCTGACCTTTCGGCCAGTCTGCCTCTCCACCGCTACAACGTACTCCTTCAGTCGGTCCAGGACCTCGCCTTTCCGCTTCATGACGTACGCGTAGAGTTTTCTGCTATAGTTGTCAATGAAGGTGACGGAGTATCTCAAGCCGCTGTTTGACGGTGTTTTGAACGGTCTGCACACGTCTTTGTGCACAACCTCCAGCAGGTCCTTTACGTGAGCCTCGTTCTCGTTGAACGGCTTGTGCCGCGCCTTCCCTAAAATGCAAGGCTCGCACTTTTTGTGCGCTGCTGCATCTGCTCTCGGGTCTGTACCGTCGATGTCGCACCATGTCGCGCTTTGCCATCTCCATTACGGTTGCGGGTGCCGAATGCCCCAACTGTCAGTGCCAGTGCTCCAAATCAGCGCCTCCTCCCTTGGCCATGTTGACGACGCGCTTCTGCGAGTCCAATGCGTCTGATGCCGCGGGGACCACCTTGATCTCCACGATGTAGAGACCGCCCTCGCGCTTTGCCTCCAGCAGGACCTCGCTGTCGCCGTCAATGCGCACCACTGCGCCTTTCCTTCGGAAGAGCACCTCATACCCCTTATCCATCAAGCGGCTGACACTCAGGATGTCAGCCAAGCTGGGGACGTGCTGCACATCACGAATTGTGCATAGCTCCTTTTTACCGCCCACCATGACTTCCACCTCCACGTCACCTTGGCCGGCCGCCGGCTCGAACGTGTCGTTCGCAACCACCATCGACTTGGAGGACTTCTCGTAGGTGACAAATCCCACCTTCTCGACTTGTGTGTGCTCCTCGGCCCCGAAATCGAGGCATCGCCTGTTGGCCTTCTTAAGGAAGTGGTTCTTGTTGCCATTGAGGAGCGACCTACCCTTGTTTTTCCGTCGGTCTTCGCCTCCTTCGCGCACTCACAGCCCCAATAGCCCTCCTTGTTGTAGTTGCCGCACGCACCTTTCTTGGCGCCCTTTTTGCCGCCGCCCTTTCCGCCGATGCCTTTGTCCCCGCTTCCGCCACCATGCGTTTTGGTAACGAGGGCCGATGAAGAAGACGAGAACTCCCTGCAGCTCCGTCGATTAGCCTCGTTGGGGATGTACACTGCGACCGTGCCATAGGTGAGCTTGTCCTCCAACCATCCTCCAAGGACGCTGATGAGTAGACCCCAACAGTTAGGTAGGGCCATGAGGAGGGCCATCGCCTATAGCTGTGTATCGATCTTCCACCCCACATCGTTGCATTGCAAGGCGAGCGAATCGATCTGCTACATGGCAGAGATGACATCATCTCCCTCCTCGATTCTCATCGTGAGGAGTCGCTTCATTGCAAAGATTTTGTTCGCGAGCGACTTGGATTGGTGGATGGCGCAGAGCTTTTACCAAGCTTCGGCTGCCAGCTTGCAACCTTGGAAGTAGCCCCACTGTGACTCAGCCGTCCCGGACACCAAGAGCATGAGCGCCTCCGTGTTCTTTTCGAAGGCCTGCTTCTCCGCGTCCGTAGCAGTCGCCTCTGTGAGCACTTCCTTTCCCAACATGACATCCAGCAGCCCCTTATGCGAGAGTTGTAGCTCAAGCTTCCACCTCCATAGTCCAAAACCTTGGCCACCCGCATACTTCTGAATGGGTTGCGCCTCTTTCTGCGCCATGTACGCAGCACTTACTTTGACGGGTTCTCAGAACTTCATGGCGACGTCCATGATGACGATCATGTGCGCTGCAGAAGACGTGAACGTTGGAGGCATTCAGACCCGTGGGCCAATAACCCTTTGTCAGGATGGAGTCCGCGTGGTGCAGTCCCGACGTTTGACTGATCATCTCTTGTGGTTCATGTCTTCTGTTTTGGGCGAATCTGAGACTGAGCGTGAGCTTTCAAGTCGCCTCACGCTATGTGAGCAAGCATTTAGAGACAGTAACGTTGGCGAAGGGAATAACGCAATTCTACATTTATATCTTTAGCATGGACATGATCATGACAGTTTTAGGGCTAGTCATGAGCTTTCCAATGCACCATACCGCATGCGATTCAACCAAGCGTAGCCCAAGTTACGTTTGCCAAGTGCATGTCTCACCCACCACAGAAGCTTGACGTCGCCACACGTCGTGGCGCCTTCCTTCACGTGCGAAGTGCCTTTCCCAAGGCGCAAATCTCATTGCACGTGATGTATGGGTCTCCTAAGCTGTTTCCACACACCTTCCCCACTTTTGGGTCGAGTTTGGTGATGGGGTGTGACGAGGTTCGAAACCTGTCCCGCGGACCTGCAGTCAGAATTTTGACCACGTCCCCGAGTAACAAAATGTACTACTAAGTTTCGGACGCCGAGCCATGATTTTGGCTGTCCCTCAGTAACAACCTGTACTAGAGGATCCGGTGGATGATCCACCGGACGCCTCGGCAGTCCTTCCAGAGCAATTTCTCCAGATGGTATTTTTGTTACTCAATCCGGTCGATTATCCACCGGATTTGGAGTCGCAGCCGGCTCCCAGAGCCGCTGCTCACACCCCAGCTTTGGAAGGCCATATCTTCCTCGATACTTGTCTGATTCCAGCGAAACAGCTTCCACCGGATTCCGCCACTTGTGATGTTTATGGGTAAATCATCCATTTTAGGATCCAAGCAATGCTTAAGTCGCCAAGTCCGCTGGCGCGGAGTTTCCACATTCTGGCGGCCCGTCAGCGCCTCCCGGCGCTGCGCTTGGGCATGCGGAGGGCCAATATTTCAACAACAAAGACCTAGGATCTCCTCCAAGTCTTGCATATTCTCAAGCAGCCGTTGCAGGACATCTTTACGAACTTCATCACTGGCGTGCCTTAGATTTTGGCAGGTCACAGTTTTGTGCTGGTAGTGGTGAATTGCTTCAACAAGATGTCGCATTTCATCGTGATACAAGATATGGTGATTGCGGAGGGCATGGCTCGGCTGTTCATCCAGCACGTGGTGCGCCTTCATTGTGTATTGCAGTCCATTGTGAGTGACAGTGACCTTCACTTCATGAGTATATTCTGGCGGGAGCTCATGCAGCAGAAGAAAGTTGAACCATCAACCAGTTTTCATCCACAATCTGATGGACAGATGGAGTGAATGAACCAGACACTCTTCAGCTCCTCCATACAGCGAGTAAGCTAGAGGGGAAGGCTTGGGATCGGTGGCTGCTGGTTGGTGAACTGGCATACAACTCTGTTACATCCGCCTCCACCAGCAAGGTGTCATGTTAGGTGGTGAACGGGATGGTGCTCGGTACATGCCCTGCTTTTCACGTCGCAAGCAACCTGCTGGTGGTGAGTGTTTGCACAAGAATTCCAGAATATTTGGGCGGCGATAGGGCATGCATTTGTACAGGTGCAAGAGCATAATAAATCACAAGTGGACGACTGGCGTGCAAATGCCACGCTCAAGGTGGGTGATCGTGTGCTTCTCAACAGCATGCATATCAAGCTACGCGGGGCCCATTTGAACAAGTTGAAACCCTGGTGGCTTGTTCCGTTCGAGGCATTCAGAATGCAGATACACGTGGCTGCCCGGTTTTTATACCATCCATACCAGTCCACAACGTTTTCTACATCTCCAAGCGCAAGCTCTACAATGATCTGATCAAATGATTCTAGTCCGCAGTTCCGAGCATCCTCCTTTGGTAACAATACAGGGCAAGCAAGAGGTTGAAGTGGATGCCATCCTTGACCACCGTCATTGTGGCCACGGATGGGAGTTCCTAGTGCTGTGGGATAGCTATGAAGCAGCCCAAAGCTCATGGGAGCCTGCCTGCAACTTCAACTTTGGCAGGGTGAATGCCATCCTCCAAGCGTACCAAGAGCCAAACGGGACGACTTGTTCATAAAAGGAGGAGGGGGGGAGGGGGGGGTGTGTGGTGTAATCCGGACAGTTTAAACAACACTAATTATTGCGTGAGGCTTCCTTGAATGTGGAAGATGATTGTGGATTTAGAATCTACAAGAAAAACCATGCAAGGTCAGCCCAAGAGCGTGGTCAATTCATCAATCCTTAAGGATGTTATAGTTAACCAAAGGTTGGAGCGATTGAGGGGGAAATGTGTGACAGGACGTAATCTCCAAGGACCAAGGCTTGACCATCACAAGGTCCAACGAGGCTGAATTGTGCCTTGAGGCATGCTTGGTAAATGAATCAAACATCATTGAGGACCAAGGGCTTTTCAAAATGGTTTCCCGGTGTGTTATGGCAAGACAAGACGGCCGCCACAGTCGTAAGTGGTGGTGCTAGTGGCAGATTGTTGTGGTTCATAAAAACAACCACATCTCTGCCATTTCTCCATAAAATGATGGGGTCCTTGATGCGTTGGAATGTTGGGAAGATGAGTTGTATCATGTTGAGAAATTAGCACTCAAACCTGGTCCGCATGGAGTCGCACATGGCTTGGACACCTCAGGTCACCTAGGATTCTTCATCATGTACATTTAGTCTTTTATGTTGAATTTGAAGAACAAGTATTTTTTTGCTCCCACTTCATGACGCATGTTAATTGTAAATCCTTCTTTGTAATGATTCTACGCTTTTATGTACGCTGGAAGGTATGCACCAGCCTCTCCTTAGTTTCCATCACCATGTTCTCATTGAGGCTAGCANAAACCTGGTCCGCATGGAGTCGCACATGGCTTGGACACCTCAGGTCACCTAGGATTCTTCATCATGTACATTTAGTCTTTTATGTTGAATTTGAAGAACACGTATTTTTTTGCTCCCACTTCATGACGCATGTTACTTGTAAATCCTTCTTTGTAATGATTCTACGCTTTTATGTACGCTGGAAGGTATGCACCAGCCTCTCCTTAGTTCCCATCACCATGTTCTCATTGAGGCTAGCACAGCGCACCCAGCCTCTCTTTTGTTTCTGCTCACCGATTTGTTAATTATAAACACTGCTGGTGCTAGGAATTCATCATAGTCATCCAAGGGGAGTTCCACATACATGTAAAATTCTTTTCTCTAGATTATGATTAATGCACTTCATCTTTTCGTCGGTTTGAGAGTGGAATACGGTTCACATTTAAGACACACTACCAAATACACTTTCATCATTTTCCACACCTTTGTAGTATATTCTTTATCCCAATCAGATGTATCAAGCAATCGCATGCCATGATACGTTATGGCACTTTTAAAGAAGACACCAGTGGTCTCCTTTATGTTCACATCCATATTTATGGGAAGCAAATGTACTACCTTCATCCAATCTAAAACCACTAGAACTGCATCATGGTCAGGGGCCATGCCTGGAAAACCAGCAATGAAGTCCATGCTCACACACTCGCATGGAGTACCTGAAATTGGATTTGGATTCCAACGGTTTTTTTTACTCACCTTGTTTTGGGGACATGGGTTGCATGCGATGCAATACTTACAATACTTACAGAAATCCATATTCCATCATTTCCACTAATGGTGGTCCAAGAGTACTTTTCCCGTCTTTTGCAATCCCACATGCCCTGCTACCAACAGGTCATAAGTCAATAGATGATCTGCTGAGTACGGTTATTTGTTTTCCGTGCCAATAGGCTCTTGTGGTTTCCACCAATCTGCAAGTGTCTACACAATATCCCATTCAGGTCCCTTTTACAAGTTCATTATAGTGTATTGTCACTCAAGGTGGTTATTGCAAAGGTGTGGGGGATGGGGTGTGGTACATGTGTTGACACTAACACAATTTTCATAAAAGACCCCACTGGTTTCAGTGGTGTCTTTCTCCAGAAGTTTTCGGCTTAGTGGATCATCCACATTGATGCACTAACATACACGATAGTTGACTCATGTAATGTCGTTAACTCTCCCATTTTCTTCACAGATTTGCATTTGGAAGAACTTGGATTATGTTCCCTCATGATTTTCACCCCCTTGCGCACCCTCAAGGCAAGAAGACTACATCTTGAAACGGTGTACCACAGCAAGGAGTTCTTGATCACTAGTCGTGTATCGCATTTCAGCACGGATGAGCTTTTGGCTGTCATACGCGACTGGGTATCTGTTTTCCATAAGGGCTGCTACGGTCCTAAAAATTAAGCATAGCACCGGACGTCCAGAAGTTTCAATGGATCTAGAAGAGCTAAGATGGTTAATTTCAGCAGAATTTCTTTGAATTTGGGGAAATTGTTCTCACAGTGAGGTGTTCATGCCCAATGCATGTCTTTTTAATTTTCCGTTCAGCAATGCTACCCTTGAATGAACAGTCAGAAGTAATTCACAAGGCCGAGGAAAACAATATCTGTCCTAGATTCTTTAGGTATAGCCAATCTATGACAGCTTCAACTTTTTTTGGATCCATGCAGATTTCATCCTTGCCAACTATGTGTCCAAGGTCTTTCAGCTCGTCTTGTGCAAACTTACACTTCCTCACATTCATGTGATGTTTTTTTGTCAGATGATAGCAAGGACTTTCCATGACTATTCTACAATCTCTTTCATCTCGTAAAAATAGAAGCAGGATGTCGTTCAGGTAAACCAACATCAACTGTCTAAGTTGCTTTGTAAACATTTGGCTCACTTCTCCTTGAAGTACCGCTAGGGAGTTTATCGGGCCAAATCACAAAACTCAAACCTGACAATAATTCGAGTTGTTTCAAAACATATTTTTGGAAGCATCACCTTCTGAGATACTGATTAGATGGTAAACCTGTGCCTTTTTGTCCTTGGTAACCAAGGGCAAACCCATTTTTTCTCCTTGTAGTTGGTGGAACAAGTCCTAAACTCATGGTAAGGGGAATCATTCTTCCACCTTCTGTTGTTTTTAAAAAGAATCAATGCACTGTATGCGGATCTACTCGGCTCAATCCATCCTCTTGCAAGTATTCTTCTGTGGTGTTCGGTACATCAATTTTTTCTAGAGAAAGGTAATCCATTGGTGTGAATGGAGGAGACACCTCCGGTTGCAGCAGAATTATGTAGCACACGTGTTTTTCTGTTGGAAGCCCAGTTGGCGGGTATTGGAACATATCCGAGAACTCCACTAGCAAAGATTTTATTTCTTGCGGCATGTGTTCCTTGAAAATTTCCTCCATTTTAACAATTGGACAAAGAAACATCGACAATCTTTTTTTTTTTTTTTCCCTTTTACATTGCATCATAGATAATCTAGTGTAAAATTTCTATTGGATTGGTGACAGTTCTGTACCCAAAATCAGGGCAGAGCGACATTTTCCCTTTTGGAGAATTGGACATTTCAGCTAAATGTACAGTGGATTCTTTTGTGAATTTCCAAGGATCACCTAGTACCACATCAAAAAGGTCAAGCAAGTTGAGCACCTTTATTGAAATACTCTATGAATAGTCTTTATCACAATATTTTTTTCTTTTGGTTGCTGACCGCAGGTACCGTATGTTTTCCACTGACAACTGCACCGTCCGATGACTTGTACATTAGGATGTCCTTTTAGGAAAAAGCTAAAGCTGACAAAGAAGTCATCAGCTCCAATTTCATACATCACATCAACAAGGGCACAGGGTCGTTGTCCTCTGACAGGGATCACCATACTTCCTCCTCTCTTTCAAGTGAACAACGCCGATGACAGCGAACCAAGTTTGTGGTAAACACAGAATTGGCACTTTGGGTACCGTAACTCCAGAATGTCACCCTCTTGAGTCCATATCTTGTAATGTTTTGTGCATTTTTTAAGTACCCTCCAATCACTAACCTTGGCAAGGTGGAAATCATTTACTAGAGATACTGTGAAGGTGCTTGCGCTTTCTTCATTGAGACCGGTCGCCTCAACCATAATCAGTACACATTTCTTGCATACTTCTCAGAGTTGCCGCTATCAAGCAAGTCTGACTACAAATTTTGGCCAGGGATGAAACTTTCACTGGACAAGAACAATCGCCAAGTATGGGATGTGGATCAATCAGATGAGAGAAATCAACCGAGTACTTTCAACTCATTCAAAAGTCAATGCTCTTCACGTCGTCATAAAAAAGACGAATGTCTACATATGATCCACTTTTTCCTCTAAGTTTTCTCCACTGATGTCACTCACCGGCAGGAAAAACCTGCACCAAAACCCTGTCCATTTCCACGGCAAGGCTCTCTGCCACGGCCGCAACCGTGCCCATGACCATGTTCGCAACCACCCACTGCAGCATCTCCATTTGGTGCCACGACTACAGCCAGTGCCTTGATCTCTTTTCCGCCACCGGTGACCAAGGATAACTCAGCCTTACAGTGAAAAGGCTTAATGGAGATGTGCCAGCGCCCTTCACGGAAGGCAAGTTGTAATGCACACGCATAGCCCACAGCTTGTTCTTGTGGCTGCGCTTGTTCTTAGGCTTCTTTCCACTAGTATCCTTAACTGGGTGGTACATAGTCTGCTTTCCCTCAGCCCCACTTTACTCTCTGACTCTCTTCCCACTTCCTACAACACCCACACGCATGTCGTGGCCTTAGTACTTACACGTATTTGGTCATGTGTCTGATTACTGCTTCAGGGTCCCTGAATACACTTTGCTCATGTAACTACGCATTTCTCTGCAGCCTGTCCAAGCTTGACCCATTGTGATAGTGGTGGTCTTGTCCTTCACCTTCTCGTTGGCAAGACCATTACGCAAGAACTCATGCAGCAAGTACTCCGGGGAATTTAAATTCTGGATCGCATCGCTCTCGGTGAAAAAATTGTCCCCCTCCACAAGCATTGTTGACTCACTCAAGTATGAATCAAGAGAGCTCTCCATCTACTTTGATTCTTTGATGTTTCTGAAGGTCTGGTGTACCTCTGCGTACTGTGTATAATCATCGCACATGATGGCATAGAAATCCTCCCATGGCATGAGCAACTACTCTTAGTAAGGTTTCTACACACCCCTCTCCTTGACCACGTACTTGATGTTGAAAAGACTGAGATCGAGGAGAGGAAGCAAGAGAGAGATGTAGAAACAACGTTGAGTTAGAAAACTGAAGTGAAGNACCCTCCATTAATTCCTATCACAGACGGACCTGAGCATGACTGCTCTTTTTCCTAAAACAGCTCCCATTCAAACGACGGGTCTCGCTGTTCTTAAAACTACAATGTTTAACACTTGAATAGTTTGTCTTCCATTTGCAAATCAGCAAGATTTTCCAAATGGATAAGTCTTCATTTACATGTATTCTGACACTTGAAGAACAAGTAATATCTTCACCTACTTTTCCACACATGTTTCAATGCACGTCAGAAACGATCCTACTCATTTATGTACACTAGAAGGTTTTTGTCAACCTCCCGTTGGTAAAAGTCACCATGTTCCAGTTGAGGCTAGCACACTGCACCAACATTCCACACAAAACAGTTTTGTTGGATTCATTCACTGAGTTGCTCATTGCAAGCTTTGCCGGTGTTAGGAATTCGTCTTATTCATGCACTCTGTTTTTCTGTCAGTTTGAGGGTAGAAAGATGGCAATATTTGAGACTTGCTATGAGTTACTCGTTCATCCTTGCCACAATGAAGTAGCAATTGTTATTCTCTTGATTAGATAGAATTCACAATGGCAGGCCATGGTACTTCAAACACTCTCAAAGAAGAGACGGGCAGTCTCCTCTACGTTCACATGTGTACTTGTGGGAATGAAGTACTTCATCTTCATCAGAAGATCCACAACAACCAGGCTTGCATCATGAATTCAGGTCGTGTCCCAAAGACCAGTTATGAAGTCCATGTCGACACACTCCCATGGAGGACCTGGAATTGGAGTTGTAGGAGTCCAACAGTTTTCTGTTTCAAGCCTTAATTCACGGAAACAGTTCGCATTTCAAGCAATACTTAGAGACATGGAAACTTCATCCTGGCCACCAATAGTGTTCTAGGATTACTTTTCCCATCTCTTCATGGTCCCACATGCCCTGTGACTGGCTGGTCATGAAGAGAAGGATGATATTTGCTCAATGGTTTCCCAAGTCTAATGCAAAAAAAAAAAAAAAAAAAAAAAAAATCATTGCCAGTAGACTCTTGTGCCTTCCACCAACCTTTACTTATCCACAAAATATCCCATTCATATAACCTGTACAAATTTGCTCAAGTGGATTGGCTCTCCAGGTGGCTGTCACAAAGGCGCTGGGGAGGGGGTGTAGTGCTTGTGCAAACACAATGTTCATAAAACACCCATTAACTTCAGTGTTTTTTTGTCTCCAAGTTCATGATTCCTGGCAGATACTCCCACATGGATTAAAGTTAACTCAGTTGTTTGTTAACAAATGCCTTTCATCTTCATAGGTTCGGTTGCATTTGACAGAAAAAAAAAAACAGATTATGTTCGGTCATGACTGTCACCCCTCCTCCCTGTGTGCCCTTGAGGTTACAGCGCCACGCCTTGAAAGCATGTACCACAACAAGGAGTTCTTGATTAGAAGAATCAGACAAGGAATCAGACAAGGAATCAGACAAGGTTAAGTTGGTGAAACGTAATAAAATCACAACAAAACATGGAAGAAGTGCCCTTGTGTTTGTCATTCAACCCTCATGACCGAGGTTCTCGGTCATGAGGGTTGTTTGCCGACAGCTTGCTTTCCCGTGTCCTGCTCGCACCTAACATATGGGTGGAGCTCCTCCAATCGGGTGAGCAACACAGCTTCCCGAGCCCTAAGACACAATCAGATGTGCGGATTGTTGTTGCTGAAGCTGCTGCTACTACAGCAGCTGCTGCTGTAGTAGCAGTTTCCTAGCAGTAGTAGCAGTTTAGCGGTAGTAGTAGCGGTAGTAGTAGCGGTNNCTACAGCTGAAAGGACTGTGACTGCGTTACTAAAGCAGCTTAGGATGTCTTTTTCTGCCAAGAAGGCACTCGCAACGGGGTGTAGTGCTGGCAATCGTCTTTGGCAGAAATCCACCTCCTGCTCTGCTGGACGACTTTGTGATGTGAGCCATCATCTCAGGGCCTCAGGGTTTCCAGGACCTGTACACCCCACCAATCCAAGCCCAGCCCAACCAAGAAGCATCTGCTGCTGCTACTATATGTTTTATGGTGGAGCATTGAGGCGTGTTCTCCCTAGTGTTCTTATACCATGACGGAATGGAGAAAACCCCTTGTGACTTTCTGTGCGTATGAGTATATTGACAACATGAAAAACCTTTCCAGGAAAGATGGAGAAAAGCACAACACATGATTCATAATGAAATTGTTTGCTGAATAATTGGGCCGAGGAAGATATCCATTCCTCCTCTCTGAGACATGTATACATGCATAGGGAGTGTCCTGTTGGATTTGGGGAGGATAGCCTACCAGCTCCCAGACAATTAGTAGTTGTGTCCTGGGATTTGTACGAGCTTCTTGGTTTTTTTTATGATACACAAAAAGAAGCAGCTGATGCAAAAGTTAAATCTCTACACAACTGAGCTAACAAGAAGCAACTATAATGTTGTTATAGAAGTAGCTCCCTGGAGCTGGCTACCAAGAGAACTCCTACAGAAACATGGTGACGTGCAATCTGAAGCTAGGACTGGAAAACTAGTGTGTTCCAACACCATAAGTCGTGACGAAAAAAACCCTCGGGTTTGCTTCAACTGCCAATGGTACAAAAAGATCCATGGTCTTCTTGACAGCCTTCGCTGTCACACATGAATGGTCTTATGCAAATTTTGTGACTGTTGACCAGTTCTTAAATGTTTTCTTATCATTCCCAACAACAAGGAAGGCCAACACTGAAGGAACAGTTCAACTGTTTGTCAACAACATCATCCAACTACATGGTGTCCAATCCTCCATCACCTTGGACAAATATGGGAGGTTTAAAAGCAAATATTGACGGCAACTAATCACTCGTCATGATAGTCAGATCCAGCTATCTACGACCTTCTATCATCAGACACAAAGGCAGACTGCTCCAAATCCTATGTGGGCCACATGGCACTGACTGGGCTGTCAAACTACCGAGCACAGACCTTGCATGTAAGTCCACGACCTCCGCAGCTTCGGGCAAAATACATTTTCTGGTAGTTTGAGGAAAAGAGCCCGCAACTTTGGCAGGTCATTGAAAATTTCAAGCAACAGACCAGCACTTAATATTTAGCAGCAAGAATTCCACACCATCTGGGGCAAGACATGTGAGATACTTGTGAAAACACAAGCAACGATGAAGGAAGCAGACAACAACCATCAGACGGACCCCACCTTTAACATAAGTAATCACACCATATTTAGCTTGGCAAACTTCAAGCTGCAATGTCAAGATAAAAGATAAAAACCCAATACACCAATGTTTTTTTTTTCATTTGCCATCTAGGATATGCATACACCTATTGTCACCGAATTTTGCTTATCTACCTTGACCGTGCCAGCACTCTGCCAAAGAGGTACCTGCGCCACCACCTGTGGGAATGGGTGAGTATGCATGAAGTTGAGGACATCCTAAGACAGGAAAAAATGAGACAAATTTATGGATTATCTTGTCATGTAGCAGGGCTACAATGAATTAAACAACAGCAGAGAGCCTTATAAAAATCTATAAAATTTTGATCATCAGAAAAACCGGGTTTTCTGGCCAACACTGGCCTACGTATCGTAACACGCCGGGACACCACAGCTAGAAGGGGGTAATGTTACATCCTAGACGTATAGGAGTCCCGCAACTCCACCGATGGAAATCTTTTCATAAACATTGTGGACCACAGTGCGGCGACTTCCAGAGGTTTTGGAAAACTGGCCAAAGGAATTTTGGCCAACAGACAGGACAGGTAGGAGTTGCAGAGCAGTAGACGATCCAGGACATTGAGAAAATTGAGCAATTTGTAATCAAAGGTAACTATAATTGGATGACAAGTGTCTGAAATTTCAAGCACACATATGCAAGTGCGGAAACAATAATGAGGCATGCTTGAGGTCTTGGAAACTCAAGGCAAGCAGCATGAGCAATGCCGGGTTGTAAGCGGCTGCTTTGAGAAACTACGCTGGAATAATTTGAGAATGTCAAGGTGCTTTGTCATAAGTTCTATTGTTGTCAAGAATTCGACTGAACAGTATCAAAAGATCAGTACAGTTTGTGATGATTTTTTCAACACAGATAGAAAGTAGTCCAACCTGTAATGAGCATCTGGAACAAAATGTTGGAGGTGGAGACAACTAGCCAAATTTTCCTCGGCCGATTGGCATAAAGATCAGGAGTTCGTGGAGGGCCGTGAATACAAGGATAGAAATTTCCATGCACAGAATTTACGGGCTCATGTACGTCTAGGACATCAGCCTTTCCGTGTTCTAGCAGGTTTTTCGAAGACGAAAAAGCTTGTGGCACGTCACAAGACAAAAGGCGATGCCCACTAGAATAGCTGGCTATCTTTCGATTGATGTCCCTTAGGTTGTCATAGGACTCCAGGCTCTTATGTGATGCATCGTATCCTTCACACTTGACACAAAAAAACTGATTTTTTTCCTCCTCCGTACTCTCCAAGGATGTCTTTGACCTTGTAATGTATGTGCTGCTTTCCAGGTTATGGAGTTACGTCTCTGCTAGGAAATTACTTGCTCGGGTCCCGGTAGAGTTTGAGACGGCTGACATGGACCATCGAGAGAGTAGCCATGTTGTCGGGTAGGTGAAGCTTGATGAGAAAAGGTGTCTGAATATCCTTGACGGCAACATATCGAACCACTTAGGTTTGAGATTTGAGAAATACTAAGCTTACAGCCTGATGTTTTCCCAGCTGAGTACAACAATATCAACACGCTGGAACTCAGTTTCCATCTTATGCTTGTTGGCAGCTCGCTTCATTGCCAACTGGATCTTTGCAAGAGTCTAGCATCTCTCATCCACATGCTGCAAAAATTGCTCTTGGTTGTCTATTGGAGCTGAATTTATAACTCTAAAAACCTCCTAGAGTTTCAGATAATTATTTATAAACCATCTCAATGGGTAGTTTTCCTGTTGTGGTGGAGGTCACAGAGTTGTATGAGACCTCGGCGGTTCATACCTTCACTGCACAATCAGTGCTATGTTTCTCTCACAAGATTGTGCGTACTTTTTTCAATGTTCTCTTGCTGTCCTTGGTCTTCCCGTCAGTTTAATTCTGGAAGGCCATTAATACCTCTATCTGAATCCCACAGCAAGTCATCATCTTTTGCCAATATCTGCTGGTAAACTTTCCATCTCTGTCACTAGTGATGGATGAGGGGAGGTCATCTATGCAGAAAACTTAATTGAGGAACAACCTTGCTGTTGTGTTGGTGGTGAAGTTTTCATAATCACAATAGGATAAAAAATCTTTAGGAAGTGGTCAACCGCCACAATAACTGTGTCACAATCCTTCTAGGGAAACAAGAGAACCCGTCATGCATTCCATGGAGATGTCAGAAAATGGGTCTATTGGTAGCTATGCTTCTTGAATAAATCATGGGGGTTTGATTGATATCAACATATGATATTGACACACGTCATACGTTTTGCCGTTGTTTGCAGTTTCTACTTTCATCTTGTCCCATCAGTAGTACTTCATGCGTTCATTTAGCATGTTTTCCTAGCCAAAGGATCCACATGGACTCATGTCATGGAACTCCTCCAAAATCATCATTGCAATTCATTCTTTGGTGGTGTTATTCTCCTCACCGCGTTCTTGCTGGAGTTCCTAGAATGAAGCAATCACATTGCAGCATCGTACGCGTCGCTTGCTTGTTGCACCTAGGTTCCAAAATATACCTGATTCTTGTTCCCATAGTTTTCATGTGCTTTATCTATTCCACATAATTACCATTGAAGTAAACTGTCCACTTATAATAAGTTACTCAAATACCCCATTTCCCGTATGATCTTTAACTTTGAAACTTCTGAATTTTCACCATCTACCATCTGCTAAACTTAAGAAAAACCATTCAAAATCACCTTAGCACACGAGGGAGTGTGTGTAATGTCATTGACATACAAGATGATGGGAAAGGAGCCATCCGACTCAGTTTCAGGTCCACAGGAGCAAGTTCCAGGAAACTACCAGATGCCTGTTCCGATCGTCAATCCAAACTCACCATTGGAATATTCAGGCGGCAAACTGTGTACAATCCAAGTTTCAGGCCGATCCAACGGTCGGATTGAGAGATATGAATTTTCAAAATTTCCATAGTCATTGACCGCTGGTGTTTGGGTGACCATGGGCGATGGCTCCATGCCTTAGCCTGAGAAAAGAAAAAGGCAAGACGTCCAGGGTCAACACCTGATGAGAGAAATATCCAAAGAGTTCCTAGATTCATGGATTGCCTTGTCAAAGTGTGCTGACTAGGAAAAAGGTACCTCTGCTTACTTTTTAGGTAAAGTGAGATCCTAATGTGCAAGCCATGGACACATGGCGATTCTCCATGGGATTGTGAGTTACGTGACCACTAGGAGTGTTCCATGAGAGTATTTTCTAGCTCTCTAGGTCGTGTGTGAGTGGTCAGCCTGATTGGTAGGCTGATTTCCTCTCTTGTGCGAGATTATGGACTCTAGTGTGTGAGCCTTAGCCTCCATGGCTAAATGGTGTGGTTTGTGAGAGGGCTCACTTGCCCAAGCTCTAACTCTATATGTACTACATCATTTTGAGTGATTCAACAACCATTCTTCAGCACAACTGATGTCTTTTCAGTCCCACATGTTCGCTGCTCCAAGGCTCCCTCTCGCCTCCAGTTTCAACACTTGGTATCAATGCCAAGTTCTGCCGGTTTCAGCCAGCACAGGCCGTCACCTTCAATGTGACAGGTTAGGGTCAAACCTTAACCAAATTCAACAATCCACCATTGAATTTTCATGTTTGTAAGACATGATTTCCAACGAGCCCAAGATTGCAAAGATCCAACGGTCCGATTCAGAGTTATGCTCAAAACGAGGTCGGCTAGGGCTACACTCTTCTCTCTGAGTAAGACTGACGCCTTGTAGTGACGATAACTCTCTCGTTTCTTTGTCAATTTTAAAACTTGGCAATGGGAATTAAAGTATTTTTCCTAAGCTTTCCATTGGTGCAAACATATTTGCATTCCATTGGTACATTTCGAAGAAACGTTACTTATGAGCTGGTTGGTCTGAGGTGGAATAGGAGCAAGAGCATACCCTGTTTTCAAAAGGGCATATCTCTTCAAATCCCCCATTCATGACCCTGTTTTATGGGTTGATCTGAAAGGTTTTGAGCTGAAATTTCCAGTGGTGGGCTTAGTTTTTCCAAATTCCTAGTCTGCTGGCCTCTTCAATCCATTTTATTTCAGACAGATTTCTGGCAGAAGCAGCAGCAGAAACAGGGGTAGCGCCGCCACTCAAGGGCAGCGTTGAGCATCACCAAAGCTCAAAATGGCAGCAGCAGGCGTGGTAACAGCAGCCCAGCCCTTGGAGAGGCTGGAAGGGCATCCCAACTTCATGTTGGAAGATGCGTACCCGCCTCCTTTTGGAGGAGAGGGGCTTGTGGGAGGTGGTGAGCGGCGACGAGCGCGCTCCGCCTCCACAGGCAAAAGGCATCACCGCAGCTCAGGTGGTGGCAGGGAAGACATCACAGAAAGGTGCATTAGATGCAAGTTCATCTACAACTGCAGCAACGGCATATCAGGAGTGGAAGAAGAAGGACAGCCATGCCTGCAGGCTGCTCGTCAACACCATCTCCAACCCGCATCGTCAGTACGTGAGTGACAAGGCTACTGCAAAAGAGGGGTGGGACGCGTTGTGCAAGAAGTATGAAAGCAAGGATCCTTCATTTCTCATGCTTTTGGAGGAGAAGATGATGGCGTTGAAAATGTAGGGTGGTGAAGGGATGGGAGCGTACTTGGACAGGGGAAAGGAGCTGGCAAAGCAGCTGAAAGCGGCCGGCAACCCTCTGGAAGAGACGTGCTTCATCCTCCTCTTGCTCAGGGAACTCCCAAAGAGCTACGACACAGTGCAAGAGACGTTGGAGTGCCAGCCGACTCTCGACCTGGAATTCATCTGCATGCACCTGGTGCAGGTGGAATTGCGTCACAATGCAGCAAAGCGCAATTGCAATAGCAGCAGTGAAGAGGCATTTATGGCCACAAGCTCGTGTAACCACTAGTAGCAGCAGTCTAGGCAGCAGACAGGCAAGAAGAAAGGCAAATGCCACTACCGCCAGAAGGAGGGACACTACAAAAAGGAGTGTTTCAAGCTAAAGAGGGACCAGAAGGAGCAGCAGCAGCAGCAAAAGCAATAATCTCCACAACAGCAACAGCAGCAGTCACAGCAACGTCAGCAGTAACACCAGTAGCAGAACCAGACCGGCGTGTGCCACTTTGGCAACATGAGCGTGACCAAGGAGGTGTGCAACAGCCTCTTCATGGCAAAGTCCGACATGTCACAGGTGGAGAAGGCAGATCTAGCATGGTACAAAGACTTAGGGTGTACCAAGAGCCTGACGCACCACAAGGAGTGGTTTATGCAGCTGTTCTCCATTCTCCCTTGACCGATTGCTTTGGGTGATGATCGGGTAGTGTATGCTGAGGGGATTGGGATTGTGGAGATTTGGTTGGAGACCCCGTGTGGCATTGAAGTGGGAGTGTTCCATGGCATGCTGTATGTACCTGATGCAGCATTCAAACTTCTCTCAGAGTCCTCTCTCACCAACACAGGAATACCAGTCGTCTTTGATGACGACTATGGCTACATCCTCGACAAGGAAACAGGAGAGGAGTTGGCCAGGTCAGTGAGAGAACGTGATATGTGCCGCTTGTTAGGGGCAACCAAGATCCCGCGTGAGCAGAGTCTTGTAGCAATGGTGTAGGCGACAGATGGCAAAATCTGGCATGCGCGCTACGGCCACATCGGCATACGCGCCTTGTAGCAGCTTCAAACGAAACAGATGGTACGTGACTTGTCCACCATCTCCAACTTTGAGCAAAAGTTGTGCATCGGCTGTTTGGAGGGGAAGCACCATTGCAAGGCGTTCTCTGGAGCAGGGGAGCGCGTGGAGGAGGTGCTGGAGCTGGTCCACAAAGACTTGTGTGGCCCGATGCAGACCCAACGCTTTGAAGGCTCTAGGTAGTTTCTTACCTTCATTGATGACTTTAGACATTACACTGCTATGTACTTCCTTTCCTCTAAGGACCAGTGCTTTGACAGGTTCAAGGAGCTTAAGGCCATGGTGGAGAACCAAACGGGCAAGAAAATTAAGGCGTTGCGCAGCGACCGCGGTGAAGAGTACCTGAGCAAGGATTTCCAGGACTACCTTGCAGCAGCTGGCATCAAGACACAGCGCACTACGCCATACTCACCGTAGTAAAATGGTATTGCAGAACATGCCAACCGCACCATCGTTGAATCGGTGTGCTTCATGCTGCACGCGGATTGGCTGACCTACGACTTCTGGGCCGAAGCCGTGAGCACTGCGGTCTACATCAAGAACCGCAGTCCAACCAAGGACCTGGAGTAGATGACGACGTACAAGGCGTGGTTCGGCAAGAAGCCGAGTGTGGGTCACCTTTGCGCGTTTGGCAGCTTGGCGCACATGCACGTGCCCAAGGAGAAGCGGCAGAAATGGGACGCGAAGAGCGCACAGATGCTAATGATCAGCTATGACGTAGCAAGCAAGGCATATCGCCTCTATGAGAGGGATACTGGCCACGTCGTCATCTCGAGGGATGTCGTCTTCAACGAGAGAACCGTCATCGGCACCAACATTGTTTGTGAGGAAGTACCAGAACCAGCAGCTGACAATGCAATGGGAGCAGATATCCTTCCTGACCCAGTCTCTCTTGACCCTTCCTCTACTGTGATAGTGGGAGAACCACTCCACTCTCCTATGTCTCATGTAGCAGATAAAGTGGTCTCATCGGCAGAAACAGAAGAAGGAGATGCAGCACCACCAGCAGTAGAAGTTGTACCTGCAGCACCACGCAAGCCGCCACCTAACGCCCCGGCACCACGTCGTAGGTATCCTCTTGCGGTGCGCTACAAGCCTGGTGAGCGCGGACAGTTCTGGAAGCTGCAAAAACCAGACCATATGAACATTGCAGTTGCAGCAGACTCTGATGAGCCGACGTCATACAAGGAGGCCATGCCTGCACCAGATGCAAAAGATTAGGCACAGGCTGCGCAGCAAGAGATACAGTTGCAGGTCAAGAACGGTACGTGGGAGCTGACTGAGCGTCCACCTGGACGCAAGGTAATCAAGTGCAAGTGGGTGTTCAAGAAGAAGAGGGGAGCAGATGGAAACCTCGAAAAGTACAAGGTGAGGCTCGTCGCCAAGGGGTACTCGTAGCAGAAAGGTATCGACTACACTGAAAATTGCTCCTGTTGCAAAGTTTGCCTTTGTTCGCACACTCCTCTCTTACGCAGCAGCCAAGGACTTTGAGATTCACCACATAGATTTTAAGACGTCATTCTTGAATGGTGACTTGGAGGAAGAGATCTACATGGAGAAGCCAAAGGGATTCGTCATGGATGGCCAGGAGCACCTGGTTTGAAATTTGCAGAAGTCGTTGTACAGCCTCAAGCAAGCGTCGCGTGCTTGGAACCAGAAGTTGGATGCGGCACTGCAGTGCATGGGGTTCAAGCGCAACGAGTGTGACTATAGCATCTATCGCCGGCATGAGATCTTCATGATCATTGTCCATGTGGATGACATGCTCCTCCTTTCCAACAGCATGTCTGTACTGCCGAAAATCAAGGAGGCCATGCAGGAGCACTTCCAGATGTCTGTGCTCTGGGAGGCGTCATACTTCCTCGGATTCCAAATCACGCGTGCCCACAAATCTGTTGAATGTTTTTGCCCATTGTTCAGTATTGTATGATGGATCAAGAATGCTCTGCCCCTTGTGGAGGTATGACCCCTAGATCCGTTGTAGTGTGACTCACGTATGCTCTGTCTCTTGTGAGATATGATCTGTGAGTACACCATGTGGGTGAGTGGTTGCCTTGGCCATTTTGTTGATTTGGCCAAGTGAGAGGTCATGAGTTCGATCCTGGCCCCATGCATATCTTGTTTGCTATGGAAGCTTCCAAGAAAGAAAGTCCGTTGCTTCTTGGACGCTACATGGTTGGTCTGTCACCTTGACACTGGGGGCTTATGTGTCAAGCCCACAGTGCAAGTCTATTGGTGACGTGGTTGGTTCAGGCCACTTTCCAGGAATGTGCTTTTGAGTTCTAGGATTTGACAGTCAGCTATAAAAGGACTTGTCTTGCATGCTGATCAATCAACCCTTGCTTGATGCTCTCTTGCGTATTGACGACTTGAGCTCTTCTTGAGATGTAATGCTAAGGCGTTAGTGCTCTTGAAGGTGAATTGTATACCTGATTAAGTTTGGGGTGCATGACACATGTCAACAAAGGAAGAAGGCCTAAAAACCTTTGTGAGCTTTTCGGTTTTGTGGCTTCTCTGCCAGAGGTGGTTAGCTCAGTAGCTAACAAAGGGTTATGGGCCCACTCCTATGGTTAGGGAAGTTTCACGCACGCAACCGCTAAGGTCACAAGCAGCGAGAGCGCCTTCGCTCTCACCCAACTTATCTGTCTGTGGGACAACATCAGCAGGAGGGGAATGCAACACATCTGTACCTTTCTACCTTGGGAGCTAACATCAGCGTACATTAGCCTACATCAGCCTACATGTGCTTGCAACGGCCAATGTGAACAGGGGAAGTAGTTTCCTCTTCTCACCAACAGCCTACAGCGGCCTCAAACACAAGTTCATCAGCATCAACAACAGGTGCAGCAGCTGTAGCAATTGTAGTTGTAGGGATGGCAGGGACAGGGGAACCAGGGAATCATTCGCCCATCCTCAAGTTTGATAGAGAGGGGTTTGCACTCTGGAAGTGGCAGTTTGAGATCATCATGGATGATAGAGATCTGCTAGGATATTTTGACGGAACTATCCCAGCACCAAAGCAAGAGGGTGCTGACCTTGTGGCATGGGTGAAGCTCAACAAGAAAGCTCTTGCCATTCTTGTGTCCTCCATACAACCCTCCGTCCTTTCACACATCAGCGGTTGTACAGTGGCAGCCGCGGCATACGCCAAACTCGGCAAGGTGTTTCAGTCCTCCTCACTTGCCAACCGTCTCTTCATTCTACAAAACCTCATCAGCATGAGGCTTGGTGAAGGGGAGGATGTTTCCACCTTTATGCAGAAGTTTGAGACGCTCTTGCAACAAGCCACCGGCATGGGGTGGGACCTGAAATCCGACATGCAGGCCATGATTTTTCTGATGACGCTGCCGGAAAGTTGGGGCCCCATGATAACGGTGATTGGAGGGTGGACTGAAGATCTAGTTTCCTACACCACCGTCTCTGAGTATGTGCGGAATGAAGCCATGCGTCGTATCAGTAGTGAAGCAAACATGGCCGCCTTTGCCTCACGAAGCAGCGACACCTTCCGCAATGCCTCCTCCTCTGGGTACAAGGGAAACAATAGCACTAGCAACAGTGGAAGGGGTGCAAAGCGCCAAGGAAACTGCCACAACTGTGGCAAGGCTGGACACTGGGCTCAAGAGTGCCATGCACCCAAGAGAGAGGGAGGAGACGGGGATGAATGGCGAGGGGGAAATGGTGGGAAGGATCCCACAAGCTTGATGGCTGAGTGTGCCTCCAACAAAGGGAGGGCGATACTCAGGCCAGGAGCCTATGGCCTTGACTTGGGCACAAACGAGCACACCACTTACGAGAAGAGAGACTTCATCCCTCTTGCTCCGTGTAACAATAACTTCAGAGTTGCCAACGGCAAGGTTGATGCAGCTGAGGGGATTGGTGACAAGCTGGTCACAGTGGGTGTCAACGGTGGAGATTCCGACCTCAGGCTAGAGGGGGTGGTCTACTTGCCCTCCTTCACAGCCAACCTGCTCTCCGTCTCTAAGACAACTGACCATGGCATGACAGTGGTCTTTACAGAGAAGGAAGCCGTGATAGTTCCTACCAAGGATATCAACATCTCCTACTCTGCCAAGAAGGTTGTCGTACAAGTTCCTCGTGTTGATGGACTCTACGTCTTGCAGATCAAAATGACAACTTTGACGGCAGAATCTTTGGTGGAGAGTGACGATGAGGAGAGCAGCGATGCAGACTCACATGAGGAAGGACATGTTGGAGTAGCGGAAGTAGTGGCAGCAGATGATTCGGCAACAAAACCGCAAGCAAATGCAGTCATCGGGGCTATTCATTCTAGCCTGTGCACATCCTCTGAGAACTTGTGGCACAGGAGCTTTGGGCACGTGGCTCATCACACATTGGAGCTCATGGGAAAGTAGGAGCTAGTGAGTGGGATGGAGCTAGGTGATGAGGTGGAGGGAGCAGAGATCATGTGTGAGCCATGCCTTCAAGGCAAGCCGAAAAGGAAACCCTTCAAGCGCAATGGCACGCATGCTCTCGCACCTCTTGACCTAGTCCACTCTGACGTATGTGGTACCTTGTGCATACCGTCAAATGGAGGCAGCACATATTTCCTCACATGCATCAACGATAACAGCCGCAAAGTCTGGATATACTTTCTCAAAAAGAAAAGTGAGGTGAAGGAGAGTCTCCAGGCCTTTGTCGATATGGTTGAGCGACAGAGTGGAAAGAAGGTAATGGCATTCAGGAAGGACAACAGGGGAGAGTACAAAGCTTGCAGGGAGTGGCTCAAGACAGAGGGCATCGAACACGAGAAAACTACGCCCTACTCACCTCAAAGCAACAGCGTATCAGAGAGGATGAACCAGAAGCTCCTAGGCATGACAAAGTGCATGCTCTTTGACGCCAAGCTTCCTCCTAGGTTCTGGGCTGAAGCAGCACGTACGGCTATCTACCTTGTGAACCTCACACCTACAACAGCTCTATAAAGGAGAGGCAAGAAGAAGTAGACACAGGAGTTGAAGACGCCTCAAGAAGCATGGTCAGGCAGGAAGCCGGACGCCTCCCATCTCAAGGTGTTCGGTTGCACCGGGTTTGCAAAGGTCCATGCCGGTGAGGGCCCTGGAAAGCTCGATGCAAGAGCACGAAAGTGCATTTTCATCGGCTATGACACCGCCCACAAAACTTATCAACTGTGAGACCAAGGAGCCAAGAAGGTCATCCGCAGCAAAGACGTGGATTTCCACGAAACGTCTCTAAGTAAGGGAGAGCATCTTGAACTCAAGAACACTCCAAAACAAGGAGAGTGGCTCACTCTCCTTAAAGAGGGAGACGAAGCACCAGCACAATGGCATGGGATAGGTGCTACAACAGAGAGAGGAGCTCATGAAGATGACTCGGAGGAATCAGACTCTGATTCCGACGTATCTGATCCTCCCGAACATGAGGAGGATGCCTCTCCCATCGTCAACGACGAACCAGACCTCCAGCCTCCACATCAATAGCACCAGCCAGCAGGTTCAAGGAGAAGTTCATGCCTCAAGGTACCTCGGCAACATTACGACGCAGATAGGGGTGAATGGACAGGCTTCAACTATTCATTCTTGGTTCAAGAGGAGCCAACGTCTGTCGCAGAGGCACTCACTCGGCTTGAAAAGGCACAGTGGGACGAAGCAATTCGCAGTGAACTCAGCTCCATTGAAGAGAATGGGACATGGGTGCTGGTGGACAGACCTGCCGGTAAGGGTGCACACCGGGTAAGATTCCCGGTTCCCAGAAAGGATTCAGACTCCCGAATCCGAATCCTATAGGGGATTCGGATTCACGAATCCCTGAAAATATTCGCGAATCCTCAAGATTTACGAATCCTGGACGGTTCTCATGGACCGTGCCATTATGCTTTGTGGAAATACCAGATTTGACCTTCTTTCACTACCAAACAAGATTTTATCGTAGGTCATGAACTTTTCTTTTAACAGACATGTACTCAGCTGCTGTCATTGGACACCACAAGTGGACATTCCTAGGCATTGCAGTGGTGGATGTTAACCCAACTTAAGCAGCGTTGATCACTGTTCAGCAGTGGCATGCATTCTCCAGACTCATCAACTGCCGACAAGGGCATATTTTCACTCGACAAGCGCTTTCTAGCAACGTCAAGCACTGACACGCATCTACAAGCATTTACAATGAATGATAGTGAATGTACCTTCAAGCGCCAATGAGCATCGATCATGACTGCTATGCATCTACGACATTGTTTCAGACCATAACTTCCATCCAAACAGATTTTCAACATCCAGTCTTAACTCCTAAACCCTTGTTACCATGCATTCATTCTGAGTTACACCCCTGTGCAAAACTGGAAGCCAGGAATGGCTGTATGCATCAAACATTTGTTGCATGCATAAGTTCACAAAACTGGATAGCATTACAGTAAACAGGGAATGTTGAAATGAAATGATAATCAGCACATCACATGACATTGAGCAGGTGATCCACCTACACTAATCCTACGATCCAACCTCCATCACATCGTCATCCTCCCCCCTCTCTCCTTCATCCTCCCCCTCCTCGTATCCGTCCTCCTCCTTGTCCTCGTTCACAAAGAGTGACAGCCCTTCCAACTCCTCACACGCAGCACCGACAAGCCCATCCTCCCGTGCTTTATGCCTTAACTCATTGATGCGTGCCTCTTCGTCTCTGTACTCCTGCGCGAAGACGCCATGGGGCGACACCGGGAAGTCCAGCAATGACTTTTCGTTGATCGAGCTTTTCATGGTTAGCACGTTTTTGACCATCAAGTTGGCAAGCGAGTGCCTGAAGTCTGTGATAATGTGCCTGCCAAGTGAGAACAGACGTTCGGACGGGGTGGAAGTGGCAGGAACAGCAAGCACGTCCATTGCTGCGAGGAAAAAAGATGGAAATGCATGCTG
>SZWC01000239.1:31255-76545 GCA_023375785.1 Penium margaritaceum | reverse complement strand
GACGGGGTGGAAGTGGCAGGAACAGCAAGCACGTCCATTGCTGCGAGGAAAAAAGATGGAAATGCATGCTGTAGCTTCCTGTAGTGCCTAAGTACTTTGTAGGTCATCCCTTTCTTTGGCAAGTTGGCCCATTTTTCCACCTCCTCCTCCAAGCTCGACAGCTCTGTCGGTGCCGCCGTCGCCGGCTCCCGCACCTCAAACATGTCCCTTGCTGGATCTGCCAGGGCCTCCTCCAGCAATGCATCGTCCTCAGATGGAGGTGGGGGTCGTGGAGGCCGTGGGCGCAGCTGGCGTGATTCTTGTGTTCCTGCAGTTGCTGCTGCTGCTGCAGCTCTGCTGCTACCCCGCTGATGCCCTGCTGCTGTTCTGCCTGTGCCCTGCTGCTGCCCAGCTGATGCCCTGCCCGTTCCCTGCTCTTGTCCTGCGGATGCCCTGCTCGTGCCTTGCTGTTGTCCTGTTGATGCGCTGCTACTGGTGCTGCGGCTGCCCAGCTGCTGGTTCTGCTGTGATCCTGACTGGAGCTGCTGCTGGCTCCCCTGCTGGTTCTCATCCTGCTGCTGGTTTGAGCTCTCGGCCCCCTGTGACAATGCCGCAGCCTCGGTCTGCGCTTCCAGCACGCAGTCGTGGTAAGGCCACAACAAGGTGACCACCTTCACCTGCAAAAGTGCGGCAGACGCCAACCCCATCAGTGTGTGTGTCCTGCCAAAGAACCTGAGCCGAAAGCGTGGGTCAGCCGCGATAGCAAGTGTGTGGCGATCAATCAGCAGCCGCGCGTACTTCTTCAGCTTGTCCTCAGCATCCTTCAGCCCGTCTTTGATGTCAACGAGTATCTGCTCCTTTGCATTAAGACGCCCTGCAATCCCTCTCCGTCTGCTCTTCTCACGAGCCAAGTGAGCTCTCACCTGCCACTTCTTGAGCTTGTCCAGCATGGAGTCAAAACACGGTATGACGAGGTTGAGTGTTGGGTAGGTCGAGCCAGAGATGTCGTTCGTGTACGCCTTGAATGGCTTGAGGATGACAATGAGGAGGGCAATCAGCCCCCACTTATCACGTGAAGGCTTGAGGGCATCGCCCTCACTGCCATACCCCTCAAGCCACCCTGGGAGCACGTCCTTCAACATGAGCACGCGGTCCATCATGTCCAGGGTGGCATTCCACCTTGTCTCTGTGTCAAGGTGCAATGACAGGTAGCGGACTCCAGCCGCCGTTGCCGTGTTGATCAGCGATTGCTCTCTAGGAGTGGACCGCTTCACAAACACTGCCACGGCCCGCACCTTGGCCACAATCCCCTCGACTTTTGCATTCCCCAACAAATCCTTGACGGCAAGGTTCATGATGTGCCCTAAGCACCTGATGTGGCCTTCTGGTTCAAGGGAAGACTCGGCTGCAGGGATGATGTAGTTGTTGATCATCGCATCATTAGTGCTCTCGTTGTCGACAGTGAGGCAAAACATCCGGTCAAGTACCCCCCACTGCTTCAAAGCACCTGCCAGCGCGCCGAAGGTGTTCTGCGCATTCGGAGCAAGCGGCATCGCGGGAAAGGAGAGGGCGAGCGTCTTCACTTGAAAGTCCTGAATCCAGTGTGCCGTGACTCCGACATACTTCATGCCATTCTCCCCCTTCCAGCCGTCCGTGGTGAAGTTGAGGGCAGAAGTCACCTCACCAAGCATCTTCTTGATGCGGTTGCGAAAAGCTGCTGTCGCGATCACAATCTGCCGGCTGATTGTCATGGGACCGGGGAGGTCACATGCCGGGTTTCCGTGCCAGAAGGCGCGTTGCAGCCAGTTGGACTCCATGCCTAGGAAGCTCTCATTCTTGTCAATGACATGCTTCCAAATGCAATGTTGGAAGTAGAGCTTGCAGAACACCGCTCCCACCGCTGCCACACCTCGGCCGATGACTGTGTTTGCAACGTTCAATCCCACTCCTGCCACTGCAGCCGCTGCTTCTGCTGATGCATTGACAGCGTTGGTGGTTGCTAACCGTAGCTTCTGGGACACCTCCTGCTCCTTCAGCTCCAAGTAATATTTGCGGTGCTTCAGCCGCAAGTATTTCCACATTGTAGACATGCACCCCCCGTTGTTGGCGTAGTCCTTTGGACACAGACTGCACTGAGCGCGAGGGCCCTTTGTGGGGTGGTCAATTTTGTCAAAAAGAGTCCACACTAGGCTCGGCTCCTTCCCCGATCTCCTCCTGTTACCGACGTCCTCCTCATCCTCATCGTTGTCATCATCGTCAGCGTCGTCGTGAGTGCTCTCACGTGCAGTCTGCACCACCGCTGCGACGTCAGCCATGGTGGAGAGTGATGCAGTCGCGGCTGCGGCTAAGGCATGGAAGTCGACGATGATGACACCATTACCTTGTGTCTCGGGACTTGCACCACTTCGGAATTGGAACTGGCACTTCCCATGGCGCCACTTGCACCATCGGTGCATGTGGTGCTGAATGTCGGATCAGCAGCGCACGTCGCCTGCTGAACCGGCCCAGTTAGCCGGCCCGGCAAACAGGCCCGGTTCGCGTACTGATTGGGAGCAAGTTCACTCGTAATCGCCGGTCCTGAGAGGAGGTAAGCAACGCCGGATCATCCGCCGTTGCTTGCACGCTCGGCGGTTGTAACAGCCGCAGCGGAGACATGCAACGCCTCGGTTTCATGAACCAGTGGTTCATCCACCGACGGTGGATGAACCACTGGTTCATCCACCAAGACATCGGTGGTCCACTGGTTCAGAACCAGAGGACCACCGAAAACGGCGGACCAATAACAAACACCAAAACAGCGCACAACGCAGTCCAACGTGGCCAATGCGGAGGGACAAACAGCCACAGACCGGCTGTCGGTATCGGCCAGGCTGTCCGATAATCGGAAGCCCGTTGAATGGACAGCTGAATTTGGAAAAAAGGTTCGAATGAAACAAGTTCACTATGTACAGAACTCCTGGTTTGCATGTTTGCAGTGAGAAATTTACAAACAAGTGTATCTAGTCAACTTACAGTTGTCTGGATGAGGAGCATGTTATCCAGATACATGCCACCTGGGTACAAGATCTTGCGACATGCATGGTGTTGAAAAACCAAAAAGGCGCACATGACAGCACTCGCAAGAACCCGCACCGCACTACTACACGGAGGTGCGACGGACCCCCGGCTTTTTTGGGGGGTATCGAGGAGCCCCCCCCCTCCCCCCCTGTTTCGACCAAAAGATTCGTGAATCTCAGTTCGAATCCGTATGGAGGATTCGGAACCGCGAATCCTAAAAAGATTCGTGGCTACCGAATAAGATTCCCGAATCCTACAATTTGGTGTGTACCCTTACCTGCCGGGGCTCACGTTGTGGAGTCCTAGTGGGTGCTGAAAGTAAAAAGGAAACAGGATGGCAAGATAGACAAGTAAAGGGCACGGGTGGTAGCAAAAGGGGTTCTCCCAATGGCCTGGCACAGAGTACGATGAGACCTTTGCTCCAGTTATGACGTTTGCCTCTATCCGTTCAATACTCGCCATTGCTACTGCCGAGAACATGGAGGTCTACCAGATGGATGTCAAGACAGCCTTCCTTTACGGCAAACTTGAAAAGGAGGTATTGATGGAGGTTCCGGAGGGGGTTGATGCTCCTGAGGGCAAGGTGTGCAGATTGGTGAAGGCACTCTATGGGCTAAAACAAGCGCCAAGACTTTGGTACAAGGAGATGGACACGTTCATGGCCAAGGAGTCCTTCATGCACTGCGACAATGACCCTAGCATGTACGTGCATGAGAGTGACAAAGGGACTATGTTGGTCACCTTGTACGTTGATGACCTGATTCTATGCTCCTCTTCGACGCAGTTACTAGACGATCTCAAGGGGCAGCTGAGTAGCACATTCGAGATGAAGGACATGGGTCCTCTTGACTTCTATCTTGGAATTTCCATCAAGCGTGACAGAGCAGCAGGTACCATCAGCCTGAACCAGAAAAAATACATCGACTCCATTCTCAAACGATACGACATGGCAGATTGCAAACCTGCCAGCACACCCATGAGCTCGGAGTGCAAACTCTCCACCTCCATGTCCCCATCCAACGAAGCGGAGAAAACTGACATGCTGGGCATCCCATATCAGTCTGCAGTGGGCAGTCTGATGTATGCCATGGTCGCCACCCAACTAGATATAGCCCATGCTGTTGGGCAGGTGAGCCGATTTGTGGCCAATCCCGGTCCACTTCACTGGCAGGTTGTGAAGCGCATCATGCGCTACCTTCAGGAGACACGGCATGTGGGGCTCCAGTTTGGAGGCATCGCTGGATCTGCATCACTTCGTCTCATGTGCTACACTGGGGAGGGAATATCAATGACAGAAAATCTACCTCCGGCTTTGTGTGTATGTTGAATGGAGGTGCAGTCAGTTGGGCAAGTCGCAAGCAGGAATGTGTCTCTCTGTCAACAGCTGAAGCTGAGTACATCGCCTTGGCTGGAGTGTGTAAAGAGATGCAGTGGCTACAAAGCTTCCTATCTAAGATGAAGGCACCACAGGCAACGGCGACGGTCATCAAGATTGACAATATGAGTGCCATTGACATGTCAAAGAACCCCGTCCTTTCCAGGCGCACAAAGCACATCGAGATCCGCTACCACTACACTCGAGACTTGGTCTACAAGCAGACGGTGGAGCTTGAGTATGTCGGTACCAAGCTCAACCGGGCTGACATGCTTACAAAGCCACTGGACAAGGATCTCCACCAGGCGGGCAGGCAAGGTATCGACATGGTCAACGCAAGTGATGACAAATGATGATGGTCACTGACGCAAGGTGCAAGGGAGAGATTTCTTGAATGTTTTTTCCCCTTGTTCAGTGTTGTATGACGGATCAGGAATGCTCTGCCCCTTATGGAGGTATGAACCCTAGATCCGTTGTAGTGTGACTCACCTATGCTCTGTCTCTTGTGAGATATGACCTGTGAGTACATCATGTGGGTGAGTGGTTGCCTTGGCCATTTTGTTGATTTGGCCAAGTGAGAGGTCATGAGTTTGATCCTGGCCCCATGCATATCTTGTTTGCTATGGAAGATTCCAAGAATGAAAGTCCGCTGCTTCTTGGACGCTACATGGTTGGTCTGTCCCCTTGACACTATGATGCTTATGTGTCGAGCCCACAGTGTAAGGCTATTGGTGACGTGGCTGGTTCAGGTCACTTCCTAGGAATGTGCTTTTGAGTTCTAGGACTGGACAGATAGCTATGAAAGGACTTGTCTTGCATGCTGATCAATCATACCTTGCTTGATGCTCTCTTGCATATTGACAACTTGAGCTCTTCTTGAGATGTAATGCTAAGGCGTTAGTACTCTTGAAGGTGAAGTGTATGCCTGATTAAGTTTGGGGTGCATGACACATGTCAACAAAGGAAGAAGGCCTAAAAGCCTTTGTGAGCTTTTTGGTTTCGCTGCTTCTCTGCCAGAGGTGGTTAGCTCAGTAGCTAACAAAATCATGCTCTCTCTTGTTGCAGCAGAGTCGTTATGTCAAGGATGCCTTGCAGCGGTTTGGCATGGTAGAGGCAAAACCCATTGGTACGCCGCTTGAGACGCGGCAGTACCTCGTGAGTTTCAGTGGAGAAGAAGATGCAGCTGAGCGGCAGAATTACCAGAGCGCCGTCTGTACTCTCATGTACCTGATGGTGGAAACTAGGCCGGATCTTGCACAGGCTATGAGCATTGTGAGCCAACACATGGCTAATCCCGGACCTGAGCACCAAAAGGCAGTGAAGCAGATCTTCCGCTACCTTGCTGGAACCATCAACATTGGCATCACCTACAACGGCAACGACAACAGCATCATCAGCTACACAGACGCAGATTGGGCTTCAAACGCTGAGGACCGCGAGTCCATCTCTGAACATGTGGTCCTCATGAATGGCGGGGCCATCAGCTGGTGCAGCAAGCGGCAGGTGGTCATGGCCACCTCAAGCACGGAAGCTGAATACATCTCTCTCATTTTGGGAACCAATGAAGCAATTTGGCTCCAGCGTCTCACGGCTGAGATGAGTGGGAGTGCAGCGGTTCCAGTTCCTGTGCACGTCGATAACCAGAGCACAATTGCACACGCCAAGAATCCCGAGCACCATGCTCGCACCAAGCACAGTGACATTCCATGTTATTTCATGAGGCACATAGTGCAAGAGGCTGCTATCAAACTCGAATTCACTCCAGCTAGCAAGCAGGTTGCTGATTTCTGCACCAAGCCAGTGACTCGTGAGAAGCAGCAGTTCTGCATGAAGGCATGTGGACTCAGCCCACTCTGACTTCGACAAAGTGGGAGATTGTTGGGAAAGGAGCCATCCTAGTCAGTTTCAGGTCTACAGGAGCAAGTTCCAGGAAACTACCAGGTGCATGCTTGGATTGCCAATACAAATTCACCATTAGAAAGATCAGGCGGCAAAATGCCCACGATCCAAGTTTCAGGTCGATCCAACGGTCGGATTGAGAAATATGAATTTTCGAATTTTCAGGGGTCATTGACCACCGGTGTCTGGGTGACCGTGGGCGATGGCTCCATGCCTTAGCCTGAGAAAAGAAAAAGGCAAGAGGTCCAGGGTCAAGACCTGATGCGAGAAATATCCAAAAAGGTCCTAGATTCTTGGATTGCCTTGTCAGAGTGTGCTGACTAGGAGAAAGTTACCTCTGCTTTCTTTTTAGGTGAAGTGAGATCCTTGTGTGCTAGCCATGGACACATGGCGATTCTCTATGGGATTGTGGGTTATGTGACCACTAGGCGTGTGCCATGAGAGCATTCTCTAGCTCCCTAGGTCGTGTGTGAGTGGTGAGCCTGATTGCTAGGCTGATTTCATCTCTTGTGTGAGATTATGGACTCTAGTATGTGAGCCTTAGCCTCCATGGCTAAGTGGTATGGCTTGTGAGAGGGCTCACTTGCCCAAGCTCTAATTCTATATGTACTCCATCGTTTTGAATGATTGAATAACCATTGATCGGCACAACTGATGTCTTTTCAGTCCCACATGTTCGCTGCTCCAAGGCTCCCTCTCTCGTCCACTTCCAACACAAGAGTCCTTAAATTCTAGGCATAATTACTTCTGTCCATGAATTCCTGGCCCATCCCACCTGGATCCCTAGATTTTTACGACAATTGGCCGAGGACATGCTCGCCAAATTCCCGGACCTCAAGTGTTCCATTCCAAAAGGCTTTGACAGGGTCAACCACTTTCTAGACATGCAAAAACAACTGTTGCAAACCGTAACCACATTGTAAGACGGTTAGGGTGACTTCTTGAAGGTTCTATATTTCAATGAATAGGAACCCAGCTAGTCTAATCCCCCAAATTGTCGACGGAGGTCCTTGAAATAGCAACTTACAAATCGATGTCGCATTTGATACTTACCTTAAGTGCCTGAGACCTCAAGTATGTATCATTCTATGTCTACACTTTCATGTATGCGCTCGACAGTTCCAACACACCATCAAAGTATGTTCAATGCTAACTACAACTTTCTTAAGTGTCCCAGTTTCCAAAATAATCTACTGCTATGCAATATCTATGTCTTCACCATCTTGCTCTTGCTTGGTATAGCACTTGGTATCAGAGTAAATGGTGTTGGAGGGACAACCGGTGACTTTTGGTGACACAAGTGTTTTACAAAGATCCATTTTCCAGAAGATGACAGAGTCTGCGATGACAATGAGGAGCGGACAAGGATTGAGCATACCCGGTAATGAGCAGCGGTAATCCAGAAAATGATCCAAAAATGGATGGACAACAATATGTGATTAGCAGCTTTCTCCAGACTATCTAGGTAGTAGTACCGACAGGCTTTCAAAAACAGCACAGCACTAATGACTTTGACGGCCAATCCATTAATGGACCCCTCGAGCTTGGTGAACCCCTTCTGCCGATTCCCATTGGGGTGCGACCTAGTGGGATGGAATGAGGCACCTGCTGATAGGCCAGCATGAATGAAAACCCAAACTGGAAGCTGCCGAGACTCAGAGCCTCGGTAAATATCTTCTCCAACATATCGCCACAAAAATGAAGAAAATACAAAATGTGTGCGCGCAGGAATCAGCAAAATCCCAATCTGACAAGCATTCCCCAAGTCGTTTGATCATTCAAATTGAAATGGATCGACAATGCAGACGTGCCTGATGAGTTTGGAGGTGTCCTCAACCGATGTTCAGATCAAGAACGACCAAAAGAGGAAAAACCTTACAGCCTTGCTGTTAAGTGACACAACTCTGAGTTAGTGGTCCAATCTAAAGGAAATCCAAGGACAACAACATTTTTTTCAAGCCAGATGACCAGCTCACGCGACTGCTCTCACATCGCCGATCACACCTATCGTGCTTCTCAAACATATCAAATCAACGTAGCAAGATTCGCTAAATCTACCAGAATCTGGGAGGAAATTTCCGGTGCAGTTCTTGCATGTTGTAGAAAGTTGGATGAGAATCTTGATGCATGGGACAAAATCCAACAAGAACGTCAGAAGTCTGGCATGACCGAGTACACATGGCAATTTCATAGCATCATCGTCAGTAGAGACATCACCCCTGAAGATGTATGTTTTCACAACAACAACGCCCTCAAGTGTAACACACAATGAGATATTTGGCGTACATTAAGACCCTCTAAAAGTAATTGTATCAATTGATTGCATCAACAGTATTGACTATAATGCTCAGACATAAGAATCCAACGGCTGCCAGCCCCAAAGGCAAAATACATATTGTGGTTGGGAGAAGGCATAGTCGATGTAGACCCCCACTCGAATGGAGATGAACACTGTCAGTCATCAGGAAAAAGGACTATGCACAACTTGGATAAGTTGGGTGACATTTTAAGCAGATGTTTGAAGCGGTGGCAACTAGCCCAAAAGGGAGAAGGCTATACATTAAGAGTTGATGGTTGAAAAAATACAGAGTACATGAGTAGATGGTCAGGCTCCAATCTAGTCAAAACACAAATCGCCAACTGATCACCCATGAGAACATTCCGCAATGTTGTATATGAGGGTTCTTGAGATCACAATGAGGGGTACGAGGACAACCAACCGGCAAAACTACTATGGGTGCAATCCACAAGTTGCGAAAGTGGCAAAATGGTACTGGCAAATCTAGAATCGGATACAGACCTGAGCTTAGAAAATCTGGTATCTGAACAAGGTTCATGTCCTCTACAAAACCACCTTGACAACAGCTCAATGGTATTCCGACTATTGTGACCGACCGTCAAGTACTCCCCTATCCCAATAATCGTTGATTTTTATGTTAATGTATCTTTTACTTGTCAAAGTTCATCAGAAGTAAAATTTCGTTGAATTCAAACGTACCACGCAAATAATTCCTCAAGTCATTTGTCAAGTTCAATGCACCACTCTATTTTGCTGTTTTCTGTGCCTAGGTTCACCCACACATGAATCCAGTACTTGTTGTCCTTTACTTCTATGTTTATCGAACACTAGAGGAGAATAACTGTTCATAGCTCCTCTATCGCGGAAGCCTCCTTCATTACGCGATCACAAAAAATTCAAGAGTGCGCCATGAGAATAAGATTTACGATAAGCGTCAGTCGAAGAGTACATGGTTTGTAAAGTTAGTCAAACTTGACAATTTGCCTAACAAGAACGGTCTAGAAAACTGGTCCCCACATGGGAGGCTACCGACCGCTTGATCGAGGGATCCACACTTTAGGTTTGCTTAGTTTGCATACTCACAAAGTCCGCATAAAGGTCTTTAGTGTTTACCATTGGTTGGACACTCTGTGAAGAGTCTCCAAGGCAAGAAATGTAAATGGATGCATGCAGGGTATAGTCTTTTGTACTTGCAGAGCTGTTCTCATGATTCTTCTCTCAGTAGCTCCACATAATCCAGCCTCAACCTATTGTCCTACTTGGCACATCCTGAGATTGCCAAGTGTAATCCTCAAGGCAGGCTCAAGTAAGCTTCCTAGAATCTTCCCAATTAGCTTCCTAGAAGCTTCCTGTCCCATTTTGGGCAACAAAGAAAACTACGACCGTCGTGGGGATGGCACACGTGCATGCTTGGTTCATTCTGGCAATGCACGCAGAAGAGACCGGTTATGAAACCATCCATCTCTTTGTACCACATCCTAGGGGCCTGTTTCAGCCCGTAGAGCGCTTTCACCAATTTGCACACCTTGCCCTTTGGAGCTTTGACTCCTTCAGGCACCTCCATTAGCACTTTTTTTTCAAGCTTCCTGTAAAGGAAATTCCTCGTGATTTCCATCTAGTATATCTCTAGGTTCTTTGGTGCTCAATGGCAAGGAGAGAGAGGATGGAGGCAAAGGTCATGACGCGAATGAATGTCTCATCGTATTCGGAGCCCAGGCAATGAAAAAACCACTTAGCCATTACCCTAGCCTTGAACTTGTCAATGCTACTGTCATGCTTCTTCATCACTCTGAGGTCCTACTTGGATCCTACCACATGGGCCTTGTCGGGCTTATCCACCAGCACCCACGTGCCGTTCTCGTCAATGGACGCGAGTTCCATATCCACTTCCTCCTTCCACTTGGTGACATCCAGGCCGTTCAACGCCTCTGCCATTATGGATGGCTCTATCTGAGCCATGCAGGACCAACTGAGGTCCCTCCAATCGTCTTCATACCTCATAGGTACCTTTTTTCATCGCAAACTGTGTAAGGGTGCTGGTGCAGCTTCCTTCTGTACTATTGGTGCTACCACAACTGGTGATGTGTTGTGTTTATCATCATCATCTGACGAGTCGTCGAACTCCAAGTCAGACTCGGAAGCCTCGCATGCCTCAGTATCTATGTCTGTTAGATGGTGCATCCTCCTACGCAACTCCTCTTCCATTCCCACCACTTGCTTGTAAAGCAGCCAGTTGTTGAGTGCTTGGTCTCCAGACTCAAGAAACACTATCCACTCTCCCGCCTTGGGAGCAAGGATCGGGTCTAGTTGCTTTCCCTTTCCAAGAGTGCGCTCATCGAACTCAACATCGCGGCTCCTCACGAGCTTGACTACTGCCTGGTCCAAAATCTAATGGGCCTTGTGTGAAGTGTCGTACCCAACAATGCCGCACTTCTTGGAACGTGTGTTGAGCTTGCCTCCACCTTCTCCCGACTGGATCTTCACCCATTTAGTTGACCCGAACATCTTCAGATGAGAGGCATTGTGTTTCTTTCCCAACCATGATTTCTCTTGGGTCTTCAACTGCTTGTCCTGCTCCTTTTCATGCCTCCGTAAGGCGATTGCTGGTGTGAGCAAGCCGTTGTTGCTGCTTCAGCCCAAAAGTGAGGCAGGAGCTTGGCGTCAAAGAGCATGTTTTGCACCATGCTGAGCAAGATCTAGTTGCCATTGCTTTAGGGGTTGTAAGTGGTGGTTTGCTTGTGGTGGATGCCATGATACTTGAGCTAAGATTTGCATACCTCGTACTCACTCGTGTTGTCACTTGGAAGCGTCTTTGCCTTCTTTGATGTTTGCCGCTCAACCATGGCAAGAATCCCGAGAAGTTTCTCTTTGACCTCACCTTGGTATTGAGGACATATATCCACATCTTGTGCCTGTGGCCGTTGATGAAGGTCAGGAAGTACTTGCTTCCTCCGTTAGATGTCGTGTGGAAGGGTCAACACACGTCTTTGTGGATTAGGTGGAAGAAATTCTCTTCTTGTTGACCTCCTATCCCAAACGGCTTCTTTGCCTTCGCTTGCAGGCATGGTTCACACAATGCACACCCTTCTCCGTGCTTCATTGTGCACCCTTCTATTTTACGGGCCACCTCTTGCTCCTACATAGCCTACAGCGTATTGTAGGCCACGTGGCCAAAACTTCTATTCCACAGCTTAGCTAATGTACTTGGTTGATGTGGCGGTCGCAACAATCGCCGGTGGTGCATCCTTTGGCTTCGGTGCCACTGACTTGGTAGCACATGCTATTCCCTCATCCAACGCCTTGGTGACCTTGGTTTAAATCTCGTAGAGGCCATCAACTCTTGGAACTTGAAGCATGAGGTCGTCTTTGGCGTAATAAATCTTGGTGTCCTTTGTTTTAGGACCACAGTTTCCTTTTTGGTGAACACTGCGGTCATGTTGTTGTTAGTGTTTTGTAAAACACATAGTAGTTTCGATGCAAAGGAGGGCATGTACACCACCTTTTGCACATTGACCTCCTTCTTTGCACCGTTCACATTGAATGCGATCACCTTGTCCCCTTTGTCCATAGCTTGGACGTTGTCGTTGTTTGCACACTTGATGCGCATGTCAGATTTGGCCATGGAGACAAATCCACCCTTCTCTTTTGCGGAGTGGTGGTTGGTGCCCGAGTCAAGGGCGAATGCCCCGAGCCTCAGGAGCGCTGCCCCCCTTCATGGGCAACCCTTCAGCCATCATGTTGGTGATCTCCTTCTCCTTCCTACCCTTAGTCCCACCTTCTTTCTTGGGACTACGGTAGTCCCTAGCCCAGGGACCATCCTTGCCATAGTTGTGAACATTGCCGGGCTTCTTGGAACTCTTCCCGCCACCATTTCCTTTGCCTCTACCGCCATCGCTTCCGCTGCTGCCTTGACCGGAGCAAGAACTTGTACCTTGTCCACCGAAGCAAGGGACACATGCTAAAATTTGCCTTAGTGCCATTGTGTTGGATGGACTCGTTGTGGACGTGTTCAGTGACAACCTAACACGTCACATCTACTTCCTTCCAACCACAAGACACTGTGGTCAATGAACCCTAGCTTTCTGGAAGCGCCATCAAAAGGATCATGGCAAACCTGTCCTTGTAAACTTGGACAAACACGCCGCGAGGCAGGCTTGAGTCAGTTCCCTCATTTTGGGCGGTTGCTCATCTTCTCTACTCAGCTACTACTCTGATTTGTTGAGGGCAATGAGGCTAATAAGGTTGTTGATTGCGACCATTATCAAAGGTACAGTTTATCCCTTTGCATACCCCTCCCACCGATGATTGTCTAAGGTAATGGTGCTGTTGTGAGAAACAGACTTGTTGTCGTACCACCTTCTAAAGAGGTAGAGCTTTATCCCATTGGGGCTTGAGGGTCTTGTCCAACATGGATAGTTCTATTCCTCGTCCCCTAGTCCCACATACGTGCACCCAACCTGGAGAAGCCAATGGAGTACATGGAGCCCTTTGATCTTCATGTCCTTGTTGTACTTGTGCACCCTGCAAGACCACGCATGAATCGGTCTTGGCAGTGTGCCATGGAATCAGAAGTGTGGGCCCATAACCCTTTGTGATTGTGCCGGATAGAAACGATATAGAAAGCGGGTCCTGACATGGGAGGCCGGTGACTGCTCTTAGTATTGCAACCAAGATGACATATCACCCTTAAACAAGGTATCTATACTTAAGGTTTGTTCACAATTGCAACCTCACAAAGTCTGCAAAAAGATCTTTAGTGTGTACCCCTGGTTCGACACTTTTTGAGGAGTCTCAAAGGCAAGAACTATAAATGGATACATGTAAGGTACATGCTTTCATACTTATAGAACTTTGCTAATGCTTCTGCTCTTAGTGGCTCTACTTGAGCCCATCTCAAAATGTAGTCATACTTGGCACATCCTGAGACCGCCAAGTGTCATCCTTAAGGCAGACTCTAGTACAATTCCCAGAAATGTCATACGGAGCTTCCTAGAAGCTTCTTGTCCCATTTTTGGCCAGAAAGAAAACTGCGGCCGTCACTGGGTTTGAACCCACGACCCATGAGCTCCGGCGCCTATTCCAAGTAGGCCACAAAGGTGTGTTTCTCACAATAATTTCTAGGTCACATACCCATTCTCACAAGTAGTGCATACCTGTCCTATCTCGCGACACACCAAGGGGACGTACTCCGTGGAGCAGTTCATGCCTTGTCTGTCTGTGCAGCCAGAGAGCGAGCCAGGCGGCCAGAGGACAAGGTGCATACCATTCAACAAAACTACGTAGACATTTTCAATAAATGTTTCATCATGGAACAATATCCTTTTTGCAAATGTTGCAGATTTCCTCTGATATGCTGGCTCAAACACATGAGGGAAATTACACCAAGCCCACACGTTCTTGACCATTGGCTCAAAGTCGTGCGAGTATTCCCACGTAGCATGGAACCATTCACACGATGTCTCCTTCAACACCTGCATACCAAGATGCATGCTTCCCCCTTCTCGTGACCTCTTCGTGCCCTTCACAGGCAATGGATTCTCTAGCCTGTTCTTAATTGGAAAAATAGTTCTTTCATCCGTAGGTTGTGCCTTGGGAGTACATCTTGTCTGGATGTAAACAGTATGTACGTGTTGGAATTTTTCACTCAGCCAGTCCCAGAATGTCCTACAATACTTTGGATGCTAAGTTTCCAACACGAGGACAAGGTGGGTCTCACCCTCACAGACACCCAACTCTCATCTATAGGGGTGCATGATTTACTGTATCCACTCTCGCGTTGCGTCACCATTGACCCAGTGTGTTGGAAAAAGGTGCAAGTGCCAACCGTCACCCGTGAGCGAAGTGACGCTCTCTCCGCATGGCAAGGAGCAATGTGTCTTGCAGCAGTGGTTTTTTCATTGATGAAGTGATAGTAGTAGTGATTTGATGCTTGTCTTGAAGTCCGACGATGCCAACGCCATCTGCTTTGTATGGTGCATACGTGTGATCGGCAGCAGGCATCAACTTGACACACGTGTGATCCGTGTTTAGCACCATGAAAGGGACGATGCCATATAGCATCACCATCCATGCCAACTGTGGTGCATGGTGAGGAATTGCTCCTCCCAGTTAGACGGCACCTTCTTCGCTGTGGTTGTAGCCGATCGACGTGCCTAACCAAGCTACTTAAGGATGAACTTGTGCGCCGTTGCTCAGCTAAACACTCATAGTCCCATGTACTTGTGGTTATCAAATGCATGTACAACAAGAATGGGTCGTGGAATTTGCCCGGTAATTTGAGGCCATGCACTGTGTCTCTCACTTAAATAGTCCTTTTCATTCTCACCACAATCTTCAGCTTGTCCTCCATCCACGTGCGCTTGCCTACGGATCCTTGTAGATGCCCTCTCCCCTTCTCTCACTCACCTTGTGAAGTAAAGAGGGGAGAGAAAGGGCAAGGAATTAAGGCCATCGGCCTTCGCCCTTGAGGCCTCACGACCTCCTAGAAACTGATCAAGAGACCATCTCAATTGGTGGCAAATAGGTGGCCGCTTAATGGATGGCTGGTCACATCACTTACCATCAGCCGTCCAATGAGGCGCATGCATACAAGTTGACGAGCAAC
Organism: Penium margaritaceum; assembly: GCA_023375785.1. NCBI lineage: Eukaryota > Viridiplantae > Streptophyta > Zygnematophyceae > Desmidiales > Peniaceae > Penium > Penium margaritaceum. The sequence goes on along the minus strand of SZWC01000239.1, from coordinate 61,332 downwards.
AAAATACGGGCCGCTAACTAGCCCTTGTCATGGCAATGGGTGGTGTTCAACCACCATTCGATTATGTGAGGAGTAAATACTAAACAAGCCCTCCCACTACACTAAGTTGGTCTCTATATCTATACATGTATGTACATGTATATGTTCATCTACATCTATATTCACATGTCAAGAAAACTGGAACAGTCGTGGGTGAAAGCATGATTAGAAACAAGATTTAGCACACCACATAGGTTTATAAACATATGAAGGATACATACATCACACATAGATATGTACACGGGTCCCAATGCACACATTAGGCTTTCACCTTAAGTCTGGAAACCAGACACACAGTAATAGGAGGTATTATAACTGTACAAGTTAAGTTGCGCACCAAGTGTTGGGGTAGAACTTGTATGTAGATAAACCACGAGGCGCCCGCCCTGGATGCCTTTGTATTGAGAAGCCTCAGTAATGACGTGCTTTGTACACAAGGTCCAGGTTCTTGAGCCAGCACTTGGAGAGCTGGTGATTAACTTTGAGTGAACAATGAGTGCTTGATGGTAGAATGTTTGTGTTGAGAAATGAAAGGCATGGTGACCAAGCAAACTAGCCACCCTTAAAAAGGGCTAGGAGACCTTCTGAGATGCTCCTTGTCTATGGAGTTTCTGGGGTTTACATTACAAGCAAAGTGGTTTCATAACCACCTAGGTCTGATGAACATTCATTAGTAGTTGTAGGGTCACCTTGAAAATGAAGGGTCAACTGGAAGCTTAAGGGTCACCCGTAGGTTAAGGATGTAGTGGCAGCTAAAAGGTCACTTGCCAACTAAGAGACGACCAGTGACAAATAACCTCTTTCTTGTTAAGATATGAACCAAGTTGTAACAGCCGTGGGCTGTTTTGCGATTAACTGTGGAACCAAAACGTAGGCCCTCAAAAAAGTCAGTCCAAGAAGGCCGAGTGATTGGTCGCCTCAACCATTTTGGCTGAGACGCGTCATGGCAAAACGGACACGGTCGACATAGGGCATCTTTGCAACATGCAACCAAAGAAACCCCATCATTCCACATTGCATGGCCACGTGGAACAGGACCCTAGCGACCAACTAGAGTGGAGGAGGAGTGACGCGATGGATTTTCCATCGCGGCACTCCTTTCTCCTCAAATACGGCCACGGGCTATTTTCTGGGCTAGAGTTGAACTCGACTCTAGCACATATACTTTTTCGGGCATTGGCTCCTCAAAACCTGAGCCTTGATTACCCGAAGTACCCAATAACTATTAAACGACCATTTTTAACTCTAAAAATGGTCTGTACTCTACATTCCTCCCCCTTTGCTTCGAATTGTCCCGGTTCTTCTTTGCTCACAAAGGTTTGATCATCGCGTACTTCATGATGTAAACTAAACAGCAAGAAGTGCAAACAAGATCACATTTGTGAACTCTTTTCATCCGCAACACCGTTGCGTCACTTTCACGCACAATCAACCACACACGTGTGGTTTTTGTGATTATGGTCATTTACGTACAACATGCAGTGTTGATTGTGTGATCCCTTGGCTTTTACCAAGATGAAACACGTACAATCCTTGTAAACTCTTCACAATTGTTAACAACTCTAGTGAGGCGATGGATTTTCCATGGTTGATGCCTTTAAGGACGTACATTGTCAACAATGTCTTGCCAATGTGGAAGAGATTACATAGGATGAATTTTCCCACATTCCGTGTGGTACGTGTTCAGCAAGCTGTTGTGGTGACGCCGTCTCCCCCTTTGCAAGGAGAATCCCTGCGACCAATTAACCGGGCGTCCTCGTGAAAACTGTCTAGGTCTACACAACACTTCCCATGTCATTTGGACATTATCTTTTCCAAGGGGTTGTTGCCGAGGTGGTACCTCCCCGCAACATTGTCTATACGTACAATCCAAGATCTGGACATCAGTCCTCTCAGTTTGCAACCACGTGTTCATGACCACACGTAGGTCTACCTGACCTCTTTCAGCACCCGTGGATTGGTTGGCTGAACTCAACCAAGCTCCACTAAGCCCATGTAACTTGCGTGCCAGCATTATCTTAGGGTTGGGAGGCACCAAGGTCCTAAGACATGGTTGCTGAGCACACTTGTTTTTCTTTCCAAAGATTGCACTCATCTTTGAAGAAGGCGGCATTTATCGTCTGGCACACGCAATTGTCGTCAAAATCCATCATCAAACACGACAATGCTCCGACCTAGATGATCTTGGTCTCAACCATCATTCCCTCATTTGTGTCTGGAATGGGTACCATAGGCTGTTGCCCATGTCCCCGTTAGAAGCACACTGCTCTTTAAAGAAATTAACTGAGATAACTAATCTCAACAACCATGGATTCTATCCATGGATAAAGTGTTCACCGTACGGTATCACCAAACGGGTGTACCATGGTCACAATCATTTCGGTACAAGTTGGAAGAACACCTCTGGGATGTCAGTTCCATTTGATTGTGATCGAACAACTCCGAATCACATCTAGTGATCCTGGAACAACTAGTTCTTCAATCGTTTTGCGATTACGTAATCGCGTGCAAGTGTAATATTCAAGATCCCACCACTAGATTATTTTCGCCAAGTTGCATCAATCAGTGTTGCTTCAATGTCTTCTATCATGTACATTCGGTACTTCCATTTACTAGAGTGTTTTCCATATGCCTCGCCCGAGGCATTCGCGGAGGGGATCACCCTCATTAAAGTCATCCCGGCAAACATCCACCATTGTGGATACCACCGCAGCAACATCCAAAATTGTATCGTACTCGTGTTTTGGCAATGTACTTCAATTGAACCATCCTCGAAACCAAGGGGCATGAGTCACTTCACCATGACCTCCCAGGTCTATGAAGCATGATTCAACTACACAGTAGTCATTATGATCTCTCTTATAGATTGCTTTTGTTCCAACAGATTAGATAGATGGTGCTACACCATGCCTTGGTATGTCCGGAATCCATCTGCATTATGTTTGAAGAGCGTGACGTACACAACAAGTGTACTGTGTCACAATGGCCTCAACTTTGAGATATTTCTCAAAACATTAAAAAACATTGATGAGAAATATTGTTTCTCAACGTCCTCCTTAAAGAGGCCCTTCACATCCACATTTTTGACATAGTAGTCGTCATTATACCTCCGTGTTGATTATGACTCGTGTGGTCGGTCAGACCAACAAGATGGAGGTGCTACCACGTTGTTAGCATAAAGCTGCCGGCTTATAGATCGTCTCCACGGTCTTAAGCTTTGATCACAAAACCTAGACCTTGACGTGATCCCAACTATGTCGTAGTTGGTTTGTAGCAATCTATGATGATCTGTGGATCTCCATAAGTAGAAACAAAGTACTGTTTTCTTTAAAATGGAATATTCATAGAACTGTGGGTGAACTCATGTTACTGACATTGGTTCATGCACTTTTGTCTATCAATGTCCATGACATGTTCACTCGTCAAGTGATAGTAGACTGAAGGTTTCGTCCTCAAATTTGTTAACATCCAACATTCGGTCAATCTTGTCATACGCCAGAATCGATTCTTGTGATCTTCGACCACTGCACTGCGGCGTCTCGCATCGTTGAGGACCCATCGAAGAGTCTCTGCCCCTTTCTGGTGCATTTACAACCCCAATTGACAATAATACCTGTCTTTTGAACATGGTTGTGAGCACACTCATCTACATTTTTATCGCCCGTACCAGTTGCGTACTACGACATGTATCCATCACTCACCAGAATAGAGGGATAGGCTGCCAATGGTTACGCCATTGAAAATATATTCAAGGATATCATCCTTGACACTTTCAATCATGGACCGATGTTTGCATCGGCCATGACTTATGGTGAACAAAACTTCTGAAAAGTACTGATACATCTAGTATACACTGTGTACAGGCAGTACGATGTCAATCCTCAAGGATTAAAGTCGGCGTGCAAATAGACCAGGTCACGTCTCATGACATAGTCATGACACGGACACGGTTATGGCATGGTCACATTTGCCTTTGATCATTGTAGCGCAATGGGAAGTGCGACTGTCGTGGCACACGTCCCGCACCCACCAGAATACTTGTTTGGTTAAATGGTGTCGTTGTTTTTATCCAAGACATCAGTTGATATCGTCAGCTTGTTCAAATGTCACGAGATGCCTTTCAAACGCCAAACAACTTTTTTTTGACGCTTTGATAAACGCGCTTGACGCACTTGCCCATAGAACCATTCCGCGCATAGATCCTCTGCCTTCGTCTGGTGGTCTATTGCAAGCTAGCACGATGAGTCAACGGTTGCCTAGTTTTTGCTAGTTGATACAACGGGCGCGATTAGTACCCATGTTATCGGTGCAATCGGCAGCCTATAACATGTGTTGTACCATCAATAGTGGCGTGGCTTGTCCGACCGCAACTCATGGCCATAGTGTGATTGGAACTCGCATTAATGTTGCATTTGGCGCCCATGACAAAAGTGCAATTCACAACTTTTTGTCAATCCTACAAGCGACGTTTATAAAAATTGTGCATTTGGCACTCGTGTCAACAATTTAACCGACACACTTATCGGCCATGTATTCAACATCATGGTAATCGTCTGTTTGTCACTTGCGTGAATGCTACGACAGAATTGTCCATGTTGGTCAGATCTTGAGTGCATACGGCACATGTCAATCGACCATCACGTGTGGATTTCCACCATCGTGTTTGTGTTCAGAGTGCGATTGGCACTCACATTCTTGTTTTGTCAAAATCCATTCACACATGACTTACCGAACATTCTTGGTGCAATCGACACCCACGTGAATACAAAACCGGCATTTATTTTGGTCATATCTCTGCACACCATGTGTAGTGCGTTCGACCCTAGCATCACAAATGCTTTCGGAATTTGTGGTTAAAGTACAACTAGCGCTTTTTCACTGGTGTGTTCAACACCGAGAAAGTTTTCTACAATCAATACTTGTGCTGTTGCCCATAGTGTAATCGGCACTTCTGTCTGTCGTGTGATCCACGTCCGTGTATGTGTGCAATCAACACTCATTTTGTGCTGTTTGCACATTTTGCATTTTTGCGACGAGTAGGAGAGTCGTTGACTAGTTGCAACACGTTCGGTGTTTTTTTTCATTGAGAATTCGTCTCAATGCACGTCACCATTGTAGTTTTGCAGCTTGGTGCATGCTTGTAGTTGTCGTTTTGCATTAAAAAACTGTTGAGCACACGTACATCCCACAATGAGCCATGTCATGACTTTTCACGGTCGCCCTTCTGGGTTGTTTTTGCACAAAAAACCCCAAACTTTGAGGTTAATCCAGAATACCATTTACCCACAATCGGTGCTAATGTTCTTTCATTGAAACATTTCCATATGAGTTCCTTCCAAGACATGGAAAACTGTCGGTTTTCCTCCCTTTTTGTGCTTTGGAACAAAAAAGAGAAAGAAAATCAAAACTGTTGATTTTTGGAAGAGCTCAACCAGAGCTTTTAAATTTTTGCGTCACAACCCCTAGTCAACTTGACCACACACTCGGGTTTTATCACAAAAGAAACATCATAGTTTCAAACGTTTTCAATGTTCCATTTGATGCGTGGAGTTTTCCAAGCGTCACCCAGTGGTGTGTTCGGAAAACTGTCAATCTTCCATTTTGTTCCATGAAAAGCAAAATATGGTAGGAGAACAATTGAGATGTTCTCCAAACACTGTAGAGCTAATATTGAATTCCAAGACGCTTATTAAAATTGTGAACCCACGGCCAACAAGGCCAAACCTCAGGTCCAATCGAGGAAATCGTCCTTGCCTCGAGTGCTAGTGGCACTTAGAGTTTTTTGTGTGTGGATATTTTCAATCTAGGCAAATTCAGAGCCCATTCTAAGCTTCAAAATGCTTTTTATGGTGCCCAAATTAGTCGCCAAACGGAGGAACTGTCCTCCAAGTCGTGTTAGACCGGCCGGTTCTAAAACAAGGGGTGTTTGGGAAAAGTAAAAGGAATCCCTACCCACGAGGTTTCGAACCTCCACCCTCTCAAAACCGAATCGAGCCCCTACCAACTACGCCAATCAATCACGCAATCCGAGGCAAAAAGGCCAACCCTAGCAGCTGGGTTGCGTCTGACAGGCCATGGTCTCTGATCGAGGTGGAAGGAGGGGGGAAGCTTCCTCCTCTCCACCCTTGGGCTGATGGCTCGCGTGAGAGGGGAGAGGAGGGATTGCCCCATCTCTCCCCCTTTAGGCCGTTGGCCCAAATGAGAGGAGGGGGGGAGAGGGGAGAACGCTCCCTCTCTACCCCTCAGGTCATCGGCCATGTGAGTGGGGGGGGGGGGGGGGGGGGGAGAGGGGGAGATGGCCCCATCTCCTCTTCTTGCAACGGTCGGCCCAAGAGAGGGAGGGGACCGAGGAGATTGTCCCTTCGCTCCGTCTCTGATCGTCGGCCCATATGAGAGGAGGGAGATTTGCAGACGTCCCCTCTCCACCATTCAAGCTGTCGGCCCAAGTGAGGGGCGGGTGGGGGGACGTCCCCTCTCCTTCCCAATGATGCCGTCGGCTCCATTGCAAAGGGGAAGAGGGGGAGGGGGGGAGCTTGTCCCTCTCCTCCCCACTCGGCGTTGTCGGCACAGTAGGGAAAGGGGAGAGGAGGGCTTGCCCCTCTCCTAACTCTTTGCGCAATCGGTGCCATGGTGGAGAGGAAGAGGGAGGGGCTCACCCCTCTCCTCCCCCTCGGTGCCGTCAGTGCCATGGACGAGGGGGAGAGGGGGCCTGCCCCTCTCCACCCCCTTGGCTTGTTCGATGCCACAAACGAGGGGGAGAGGGGGGCCTCGCCCCTCTCTTTTCCTTTGGCGCAGTCGGTGCCATGGAAGAGGGGGAGAGAGGGCTCTCCCCTCTCCTTCCCTCAGCGCCATCGGTGCATGAGAAGCGAGGAAGGGAGACGTATCTTTCACTCCCCCTTTCTGGCACAGTCAGTGCTTGACGGGTGAGGGAGTAGAGAGGTCCTTCTCTACTCCCTAACGGGTGAGGGAGTAGAGAGGTCCTTCTCTACTCCCTCACGGGTGAGGGAGTAGAGAGGTCCTTCTCTAGTTCTTGGTTGAGAGGCAACCGGTGGGACCATGGGGCTATCAGCTCGCCCGTTTACCAACGAGTTCTCGGTCCCATTAAGGGTAAACAGCCGCCGGTCGGGCACCGTTTGCTCATAGCCATGAGCCTTTTTTTGTTACACTCTCGACCGAGGAGTAAGCTCAACCTAAGCTTCTTGTTGCTCAAATGCAGTGTGTTCTAACGATGAGTGGCATTCAGCCGTAGTGTCAGGAAGACACCATTCTAAATCGTGATGGACGAAGAACGATGCTTGATAGCTTGATCCCAGGGATAGGTAGAACCGATTTCAGAGATAATTTGAGGAAGTTGGCTCTGACACCAATGTAATAGTTGTGGGCTGATTTGCAGCTAACTGTAGAACAAAAACGTACGCCCTTAGAATAGTTAGTCCAAGAAGGCCGAGTGACTGGTTGCCTCAGCCATTTTGGCTGAGATGCATCACAGCGAAACGGACACGGTCGTCATAAGGCATCTTTGCAACATGCAACCTAAAAAACCCCATCATTCCACGTGGCATGGCTACATGAAATAGGACCCTAGCAGCCAATTAGAGTGGAGGAGGAGTGACGCGATGGATTTTCCATCGCGGCACTTCTTTCTCCTCAAAGCCGGCCATGGGCTATTTTCCAGGCTAGAGTCAAACTCGACTCTAGTACATATACGTTTTCGGGCTTTGGCTCCTCGAAACTTGAGCCTCGAGTACTCGAAGTACCGAATAACTATTTAACGACCATTTATAACCGTAAAGATGGTGCGTACTCTACACAAGTGATTTGAAGGGAGTTTCCTGAGTATTTTACAACGTCTAGAAGAAGATTTCATTCCAACCTTATCGTTGAAGTTAGTGTTTCTCAAGATCTCTAAGTATTGAGCTACATGCTTATATTTACATGTATGTCACTTCATGCATAAGAACATCCTCTATTGAGCCATGCCTCAACATTATTGCATTTCCTTTTTCTTCACTTCAGTAGTAATCCAAGTGAAATGCATGATGATATTTGTTAGAATCATTACTTAATGAGATGGATAATGGTTGTGTGAATAGAAGAAAATTCATCCCTCATGAAATCCAAAGGTCTTATTATCTTCCCATTAAATGTAAGTGCCTTGTTTGATCATGTTCAAGAGTAGCTATGTTTCTTCAATCATTATAAATACATTAGAACATAAAAGTAATATATTAATTGATATTTTGGTTTTTCATATTAAGGAATTATGGGTGTCATTGAGGTGTGGAGAAGGTGGTGAATTTTTTTAGAAATAGATTTTAATTAAGAAATGCACTTCACACGTGATTGTTTTTTTCATCTAAATGGATGAGCTTCTTTCACAAAAATGGTTGATTGAGAAACAATTGGTTTATCTTCTGAAGTCAGTAATGGTGATGCACTAATATTTAAATAGAATGTAGCATTCCGAAACAAAAGAATGATACATAGAAATTCATGAGATTATTGTGGCATGAGAGATAGTGAATGTTAAGAGCAAAAGATATATAGAATCATTCACTTATAAAAAATCTTTTCATTAAACCCTTTTCCTAATGAAGAAAAGGACATCTTCATCCCTACACAACTTGTCCAAAACTATTATCCCTAAGATGTTAATGAAAATAATCCATTCATTTCTCATTTATGTTGAACATGTAAGAAGAATGTACCAGTGCTCAATACAACTCAAGAAGCATACATAAATGAATTTTGATAGTGTTGAAATCAATGCAAAAATCTTACATTCATTTCTTTTGTTGTAATGCAAACAGTTATTTAATGAGAAAATGCATAATCTGTTTTGTGAAGTTAACATTTGATACACAGAGAATCGGATCCTTAAAAAAAATGGTCGCCATTAATCCTTGTTGTATTTCATAATTCTTGATAACTTCTTGAAATCTAAGATTGGCAATGTTCAATGGAAATCCACATGAAAGAACATTTTTGGTGACTCATTTTTCGATTGAACGAAATATTTCTTTTTCAAAATAATTATTTATTGAGTTCATTTCTGTAAAAAATGAATAAATTAATATCAGAAGGAAATAAAATGGGGATCTTTAAGTTTTTATTTGATGTTTACACATGAGATCAGTAGGATTTTTTCTTAAAGAGATTCAACTTCTAGTAAACACAATAATTAAAGGATGAAATTTCTTCAGTGGGGAGAATTAACAATGCAAAAGGCTGGATTTATTACAACATATATTTTATTTCATGCAATGATCGATTTCACTTTCCTACAACGTGAAAGTTATGTGACTTGGCATTTGTTCCTTGGTTTTAAAGGGATAACGCATGTAAGAATACGCGTTAGTCTTTGCAAGGTATAGTATAGAAAAAAGGAATCTTTTTGTGCTACGTGATGTCTTATTAATTTGGTTTTATTCTGGAAATTCTACCAAAAGAATTATTGAAACCATGATTTTTCACATCAGCACGGGTTCTTTTTTATATACTTCTACTCGTGGAAAACGCTAAATGAATTTAAACCACCGTATGGTGGCTTGTGTTGAGGTTTCTACACATGAAATGGTAATTTTCAAATGATGATTTTTTTATTCCAAAGGGCAATGTTTTATATCTATACAATTAATACACTAATTGGTCTTTTTTTCTTATGAATATAATTTTTCAAAAATTTCCCTTTTCCCAAAATAAGAAATAAAGTTAAGATTTTGTTACATCTGTTTAACGCGGGAAACATTGTATTCATTAATTGTTTTTTGTTTTTGATGAAGTAATCAAGCATTGCATTTATATACTATCATAGTATTGCAGATGTCCTTCGTTAATTAGTGCTACCATTATGAAGATACGTTCACTTCAGAGAGGATTATTATGAAGATCCATTTTATTTTTTTTTTAAGTTTTTGCTGAAATGGAGTTTCTGAAAGGAATGGGTGGGTTCTATCATTAGCGTGAAAAAGGAAATTGCACCCTTTAATCTTGTTTTTCTTCATGCTCACGATGCATTGTGAGTGTTATGATATTATTTTTTCCCATGCTTGTATTGACTCTTGGTGGAATGATATACATGTTTTGAATTGGGTTCTAAAACGTTCTCTTGGAACCTTCTCACATTTTCTTTGGGATTTCTCTCCTTCGTCAATACATCGAATCGTCCAAAAAGAAAACATTGATCATGAATAAGGGGAAATATCGCATGTGAAAGAAAATTTTGACGGTTTTATTAATTATTTTTTTATGAAATTGCATATGGTATTTTCATGATAATGAAGGATGTACGTAACGGTATTCATATTCACGTTTTCCATGCCAAGAGAAGAAAAATTAATTTACAGATCAAGTGTGTTTCACTTGAGGATACTTCTGGCTATCATTACCATCACAAAGAAATGGTTTTCATGGTTCTTGATGCATGTTCAAGGAAGGCAAGTTTCCTTTCATGAGATAACGTGAGCATTTCGTTCTTGTTGATTGTGGTGATAACATTTCCGAAATTGTGCTGGCCATCCTGCTGTGTCAGCGATGAATAAAAGTCTGGCGATTCTGCCGCATCTTGTTGACCGCTTAACCGTAAGCGAACGAAGTTGCGATTGGAGGACGGTATGTTGGCCTACAGCCCCACCGCTTTTCTTGCGCTGGAGATGACGCCTGACGGAACATTGAAGCAAACAGGAAGATGCGAACGATCAAGGACGAATATTCCGAGAGCCGCAGTCGCAAGTCCGCGGGGCAGCATGCGTTTCGATCGCTCGCGCGAAAACCAAGTAAATCATCATTTGAATGGGAAATCTTCGTACAAAGTGATTGTGTATACATTGGAAACGAAACGGCATAATAGCTCCTGTATGACCGGAAACGACATGAAAAGCTGAGGTAACAACGGCTTCAGTAACAAGTTATCTGTTTTGTTAACGTAAACAAGAAAAGCATATTTCCCTTTCAATGGTCATTTCTTATATGCGACATAGAATGCTGATCTAGAGAAGAAAGGTGAGTGACGTGTAACCACCAACCGTCGTAAGAATCCAAATCAAATGATTCGCCTTCCTTTGGAATTGCAAACACCCATTCAAAGATTTCGGGTTCTCTACGCTTCTCAACATGAAGCCCGCACATACATCACACCGCACATACATCAAACCGAACTTTGCAAATAAAAAAAAGGCTTATTCCTTCCCAGTGACTCCATAAAAATACTTCTCGAAATAGTTCATGAGAGACAAGAACATATCTTCATCCATGCAAACTGCTTTTAAACTGTCAACCAAATCAATATTGGGAGCTTGGGGTTTCATTTTTACATCAGCTCCTACTATGCCTCTTGCGACCATGGGCCAACAGGTCCCCATTCAACGCATGTGGTGTTTCTCACCACTCATTCAAACCCCTCACAAACATTTCTCCACACGTAAAAAAAACTCTCAATAGAGTGGTTTGTGGTTTTCATTATTTTTTTATGATGTAAGAATTTTTTTGCACGATGCAATGTGACAAACACATAACATGATTCTTTACATCGATTCTCACTAATATAACGTTACTAAAGGGTTAAAAACGTTTCAAATTGAGATATGGCTTTAACATCTGACAAAACATGGATATCCTAGTTTTTTCCTTATATTTATGGATATCTGAACACTCCTTTAGACATGGAATGTGAGAAATGATGAAAATCAATTAACATGACGTCTTTTTCATCCCATACATAACCATTTTCTTCTTGAATTACCTACATTTTCATGGTATCATACATAATCATTGATTTGAAGCAAGCACCCAATCATAATCATTTAAAACATTTTGTTACCTATAATGCATAACTTACACATTGGAAATAGGGAAATTATTAATTTAGATTCATTAGTGACAAAACTTTAGGAAGTTTCTTTTGTCCTGATGGCAAGATGAAAACAATTGCAAAGGACTTGTAATTTGAGGATCACATAATGAATTCAATGGTTTTATGGATTTCCCAGTTCAAGTTGGAAAATAAAGTTGAAAGGATTAAAACAATATGTAGAGGAAACCGTGAAGGTAAAGACATAAAACAAAAGTTACATATTCCTACTGAGAATGTACAACTGCACACAAGAAAACGGAAAGACGAATCAATAAAAAACCTAGAATATTATACGCCTTAAAAGAAACAAAAAAAGATGGATGTGAACCAATTTGTTTTGTAAATGTTAACAATGCATGAATACCTTCATGGATCACGTAAGTTAATTTGAAATCAGTTATTCTCTCATCCACTCAAGGGCACCATTCATGCTTGTGGAGCTCTCCTCTCCATCATGAAGTCTTGTATAACATGGAAAACATAGTTTGACATGTGAAATAACAACTATGTTTATTCAAAATTCATACAAATAAACTCACAAATCAAGAAAAGCAAATGACAACAATACTGTATTTAGTTCCAAACTCACTTCAAAAGTCTATCGAACAAATCCTCACTTCATCAACATAAACTTCTTCCTAAAACAAGTGGAAATGCTTCCCTTAAACCCACATTTGAATTGGATTAGTGAATCTTGTTTGTAATAAAAATCCAAAAATAATGCGTTTGAATAAATTGAAGAAATCAAAGAAGCTCCTCATTCGATGCACACATGATTCGAAAACAAACCAAGTTTCATGCTTATCAAAACAAGGAAAAACATAAACATAGGTGTTTCCATAGCTTTACTAAAAGAATTCATATCTCTAGGGAGCACAATAAAATGCAAAACATTACGAAGAAAAGATGTATTCGTGTTTTTTATGCTTTGATGCATGATATCTTCATTTGGATCGTTCCCTTCTGTGTGTGTGTGTGTGTGTGTGTGTGTGTGTGTGTGTGTGTGTGTGTGTGTGTGAGTGTGTGTGTGTGTGTGTGTGTGTGTGTGTGTGTACGAGGTATGGCTACTTATGGCCATTTCATACACTCAATTTTTAGTGTGTGTCTTTAGTATCATCTCTTCATATGGGGTTACATATAACCATGAATACACTTCTTGAATTGTGTCTAGAAAACGTGTGGTTTTGTCTTATGTGGTCAGAAAATTCTAATGTTCGGAAGTATCCTGGTGTGTGGAACAAGTGTTTGTGGCAAGTGTTTTTCCTCACCATAGAAAAGTAGACTGAGAGCGCACTAGGTGTGCTAATTCGTCTTATATCTCAAATCACACATTTGAGTTTTTGTAAAAAACTCTTCTCTTACTAAAGACCCTAGTGCAAAAGGCTAGAGTATGTGTCAAGTGCACTTCCTTACCATATGAAAGTGCATTAAGAGCTCACTTGATGCGATATTTTACATCATGTTTCCAAGCAAAAATCACATTTTTCCTTATATGAGCAAATGATTTTCTTCTTAGGAATAATCTTAATGATTGAAGCAAGTGGATTTGGCTTGTGCTCTTGCTTCCCGTAGGAGAGAAAAATACAAACACACTCAGTGTGCTTATTTATCTTATGCTTGCAAGCACACCTTGTCTCTTAGTCATGTGTAACAAGACCATGGTCTTTTGAGGAAGGGCCCCAGGAAGTTGGGCTAGTGTATGTAGAAAGTGCACTTACTCACCATGCAAAAGTAAAACAAGAGCGCACTCAATGCACTACTTATTATTATCTTCTTTAAAAGTGCACCAAAAGTTTTTCCCTATATGGCCAAATCAATCGCTTCTGAATAAGGGCCTAATGCGTGGGGCTAGTTTGTGTGGAAAATGCGCTCTGTGAGCATAAAAACATTCCCTTAAAGGGTACTTGTTGTCTTCATTCATCTCATGTGTGTAATAAAATTTTGAATCGCTCTTATCGACGACCCTATCTTTGTTCCGCAGATGCATTGTAAGACACTATCTGATTGTGAATATTTGCCTTTGTGGTAGGTCAACATGATTTTTGCTTGAATATGTTTGTCATCATAATGTTTTACATGCTGCATGAGGCATCCAAGAGTATAACACCTCAACAACATGCCTCTCTACTGCACTAGGATTTCTTCAAGCATCACGAACAAGTAAAAAAAGGCGGGAGTAACTCCTGACCAAAGGTCAGGTCTAAAACGGAACCTCACATAAATTTGCGCACATTATTATTCTGGTGTAATTCCGAACATTTTATGATGTATAGAAGTTTATGTGATAATGTATATCCTATCAATGCATTTAAGTTATTATTAAATCTTTTTGTAACAGTTAGAATTTTGCAAAATGTTTTATTTTTTAACCTTTTTCACTTTATGTACCCCTTGCTAAAAATAAAGAAGTGCATTAGGGTTGTGTGATTGATAGTGAATATTGTGGATGTATATAAAATTTTATTTGTGTATCTTTTCTTCACTAGGGAAATGTACATATCATGCCCCAAAAAGAGAGTTCAATCATAGCCTTCATTTCATGTGTAATAGGTGGCTTCTTGTACAATGTTCTAATAGCTTTCAACTGAACAGATTCATTCCCTTTTCCACTATCCATTGTACTAGAAACATGATGAGGATTTCCTAGATTGTACTTGCACCAAAAAATGAAAGATAAAGACTAGTGCACATATTCCTTTATGTTTAATACATGTACAATAACCTTCCTTCAAAAGTACAAATATTTCTACTATTTTATGTGTGGAAGTTTATGTGGTGCACAAGTCTGAAAATACACAAGCTAATTATCTTCTGTAATCTTTTTTGAAACTTTCATGGTGTAGTTTGTATGTGAATTGATATAATTGCTCCAAGTTGTATGTATGATTAATAGAAATAATATACGTTCATGTTTTGGGGAAAGAAAAGGATAAATGAATTACGAGGAACCTCCCTTCTTTGGATGCCAAAAATGATTCTGTAAGGTTTTATGTGAATCCAAATGTGATGAGTGTAGCAAAGTTTTCTATAATCTATATTGTTTTGTGTTTGGCACTTGCAAAGTTTGACGCATGAAATATTCTTGTATACATGGGTATGCATGATGTGCAAGATTTTTACATCCATGTGGTTTGTCCTTTGATGGTTGTTTTAGACGTCTCTTATTCATATCTTCATGTTCATCTTGAAACTTAACCCCCAGAAATACTATTGAATGGATAAAATTGACACCCTCATACATTACTTTCGAGAGGGGAAAATGTATTTCTTGGAAACAGAAAATATATTCAGAAAAGTGTTTACCTGATTTTGTATGTGGGGAACTAAGCATTAAAAACACTAGTGCTAATACCAATATGAATGTGAAGAACTGTTGGTTTTGCATTCAAAGACACAGAGTGTATTAATTTTAAGAATGTGAAAGTGTATGTGGTACATCAGTATGAAGGTAGTAAAATTCACTATGCTCTAAATCTTATTTGAAACAGCGCTAAATTCAAAACAATTTGATTATTTAATTTCAGCTCTATACATTGTTTCACACATGCACCACATAAAACGTTATGAAACATCTTGATGCAGGGGATATTCATTCGACTAGATCTTCATATATAATGGTCAATAATGTAGTAGAATGTGTAACGTATTGTGGATAGGACAAACCTTTACAAAATGTACATGATTTTATAGTTTATCAACAAATTGAACAATGTGAGGTGCACCCACTGTTTAACATACGATGTGTGCATTACGAGAGTGAATATGTAAGGTGTATGTGATGCACAACCAAATAATGCACAACCATGTCAATGCTTCACTTATGACACAGTTCCTTAATGTAATGCTGGTGTATTTGTTTTCATTGTACACGTAAACAATTTCTTCATATTCAAACATAGAACACATTGACATTGAAAGGGGATTTGTTGATTAGACCCCATGTTTTTGCTTCCTCCAAATATGGAAGATGCATAAGGAAATTGAATCAATATTTGTGTGTTAAAACATGTGGAAGCTAAGAGAATAATGTACATTAATGTAAATTTGCAGTGAAGGAGGATGGATACAAACCATCATTTCATGTAAGCATCCATTTCATGCTGTGCAATGTTCTGTTTTGAGTAAATAGTGTTCATTTCTGTAAAAAAAATGATAACTACATGATATTAACAAGTTTATTGCAAAACATTATACATTCAAATGAAAAACTATCTTATGTTTGCTAATAAGAGACCAGGTCAAGATGTGGGTCGTACAAACTACTGTTCAAAACCTTATCAATGGCTTCTTAACCTGACAAGCTACCATGTAATTGATGATGTGAAATTTGATTATTCACAAGGCATTGGATCTTGCACCAAGATTTGGGTTATCTTATCTTGACATGCCACAAGATGGATGTGTGCCATTTTTGTGAGATGAATGTTGGCTTACACACAAAGCTCTTTATAAGATCATTGTTGTAAAACATTACAACTTTTAAGAAAGAGAAAGATTACTTTTAATACATAGAAGTCCACAATTGGAAAAGAGTTGAGAAATGAGTTAAAATTGTTTAAAGTAGGAGTACACCTTAACGCGCAGATGTTTTCACTCGTATGAGCAAGGACCTCATGTCAAACCTATGGAGGAAGAAGACATGTTTTTAGAAAGGTTATCAAATAGGTACAACTAAAAAATGTAAAACAAACTCAACAAAGTAATGAAGAATATGAAATAGGTCCTAAAAAGAAAGGAGCATAACATAGATTTCAAAACATGCGTGGACTTTGAGAGAAAGTCTTTAACTTGCAGAAAAACATGACCAAAATGAGGCCACATTATGATTTAAGACAGATTCAAGTGAACATTTGAACTACATTTCTAGCCATCATCATCTCAAAGTATAGAGTATTTTATTTTAATTCATACATGAATGATATAGACAATGATATCATAAAAAATATATAGGTCACATGTTATTTAGAAAAATTTCATTTTATTACCAAAATGTTAATAAAAGAAACATCACAAAAATCATGCAAGGGATGTTAGCTTTTTAAATTAATGCTAAGCAAGTTCATTTCCAACTCATTGTGTGATTATTTGTGATTTGCATTGCTACATTCTTAAGGATGAATAATGCTGCTTGAATGGTGTTTTTTGTGAAAAAACGCGATTATAAACAAAATGTAGTTTTACAAATGATGTTTTGAAAACCAATGATGACATCATTTGATGGTGATTCTACGGAGTATTTGGTGTGGATAATAAAACTATTTAGTTCAATGTGTTATTCTAAACAACTTAAAGTCATGATATTTAACCTCAAATATGATACATGAGATAACAAATGGGATAAAACGTATGTAGTGGAACGTGTTAGTGGGTGCGGTGACTGCGTTGGTTTCATGCTCCGATATGGTACAACTAAGCGTCACGGTCAGGTGGGCCAAGACTTGACTGGGCTTGTGGCATGAGACCGTGTGAGAGCTCTTAATTGGGACCGCCTGCACAAGCAGCCCATGGCCACGACTCAACGTGCTTCTCTGCTCACCACTTAAACATAATGCATGGCAAGCTAGAATGCAAGGATTACAATTATAGAGATCTACGGCTCTCACAGATCGGTGAGAAGCTCCAGGTTTCAAGAACCACGGTTACGGTGAAACCTCACCATGCATCTTAGGAAGCTTCTTCAAGCAAGCAAGGCAGTCAACCTGCCAAGGCTGCAAGTAAAAAAGGCGACGGCCCTGGCACATCTCAGTATCTCAACATGACTCATATTTCATGTCACGACCTTTCAGCACTTAACATCTGGAAGCGCCTCAGACCAAGGTTCTGTTGGAGTTTACCCTGGAGACCCTTATAAGCCTGGCAGAGCTCTGCAAGCCTAGGAAGAAGGAAGCCTTGACTACCTCGAGGCAAGCCTACCTGAAAAACGTTGCTGGACCAAGACCCTTTGCGTCGACGGCCTTTACGGCCTAGCAAGGCGATGCCCCTTGTGTGGGCTAGGAGTAGTGGTGGAGCTCATGTGAAGCATTTGTTAGGCTCTACTTTTCATGTACCATACTTGTACTTTGGAATCAAGCAAGATTTCTTTCGCTGTCACATTCAGTTTTCAAAGTTCATCTGCTGATCTGTCTCCTAGCTTTCTGCACGAGAAAAGATCCTCTACAAACAAGGAACCTAGTCCTTGCTACACGCCTACTCATCTCAACATGGTATCAGAGCAGTAGGTTCTTTGTCCAGCGTGTGTTGTTGCAACAACAGTAGCAGCAATAGATACAACAACAACATTGCTGACTAGTGAAGCAGTTCTTCACCATCCCTGTACAAGCTTGAGGAGGAGTGACGTGCGTCTTCTCCTAAGCGTGCAGCGCGACCGGCCCTTCGCGACGTTTGACCTGCACAAGACATAAGCATCAAGAGACCATGAGCAACATGGAGTCGGAGGATCAGAGGGTGGGTTCTCCTTCTCTTGATGAGAATTCTGTTCTACATGGTCTGCGTATGGGTCAAGAACAAGGACACCATGTACCATACCACGCACAATGCCTAGTAGTAGAAGCGCAACGCTTGGCAGAATAGGCGCAATGCATGGCACAACAAGAAGCCGCAGCTCGTCATGTTGTGGAGCACGAGAGGGAGGCGTTGAAGTAGCAGATGGGATCTCAAGAGCTCCTTCGTCAATAAGAGCAGCTGACGCATGCAGCTTAAGCATCTCAGACGCAGCAGTTGCAACAGTCACATGCCTCTCAGGCCACCCAGATTGCACACCTTCAGCAGCAAATGGCATGGTTTCAACAATAACAGATTCAATAGCTGGAACATCGGCAGCAACAGCCTCAGCAACAGCAACAACAAAAGATGCAATGGCAACAAGCATCTGAAGGATCATCCGCGCATTTGCCTCAAGCAACCTCTCCCCTAGTTGTACAACTAGCAATACCTCCGCAGGTGCCGCCTGTGGCACCTGCCCAAGGAGGCATGTCACAGCACTTTGTAGCTCCACAGCCTCAAACTGCCCCCGTGGTGCCACTCATGGCACAGTTCCAACCAGTATAACAAGCATTTTTGCCACAAGCATTCACGACACAACACGCTATGGCGCCAGTCGTGCCAAAATTCTAAGCTTATCCCGGAGTTTAGCAGCATTTCCATGTCCAAGGCCCCCAGGTGCCTCCACATGGCAAGGCGTACCAAGGACTTGAGGACGTCGTGCCCCCGGCAGCAGTTGCCTTTCAGCTACATAAGATCAAGATTGACCAATTTGACGGAGAGAACTTCCCACACTAGGCACACTAATTCAAGCAGGTGGCCTACATTCATGGTGTTTGGAAGTTCTACACTAGGTACCACACACCTCCACCTTTGCGATCACCACCACAAGTGGTTTCAAAGTAGAGGTAATTCAATCAAGCTGCATTCGTGATGTTGGATAACCAGTTGAGCAATCGCATCCAACAGACAATTCGAATGTACGAGGACATGGCAGAGTCTGCGAAGCAAGCATTGTCCTACCTTGTCAGAAACTACATGTCTGGCAACTCGATCTTCAAATCCCACCTCCTGAGAGAACATTCACACATCAGCCTCAAAAGCTTTGACTGCAATGAGGCGTACATCAACAAAGCAAAGTCATTACATGACTAGCTTGCAATGACCAATGCACCAGTATCCAAACCCGTCTTTGTGACGTTCCTCCTCAACGGCCTAACTGGTGATTAGGATGATGTGCGCAAGGTACTAAAGTTCAAGCACAAGAAGGAGCTGACATAATCATACATCTGTAATACGCTCCTCAATGAGTAGCGTGACCGCAAGTTGGTAAAAGAAAAGGAAAATATTTTCAGCAATGCTACGTACCAAGTGGTCAACGCTATAGTCAGCTCCACTCAGCCATCAAGGAACAACCAAGCGCTGATGAAGGCGGCCTCAGACCAATCTTCTGCCCAGTCCAAGCCAAACGCAAGCTGGGAAAGCTCGCGTGACTAGCGGCCAGGATCACGCCCTACATATGAGTGTCATTATTGTGGCAGGCCACGGCACGTGCAGAAATATTGTAGAAAGCATCTATGGGATGAGGAGGAAGCAGACTGTTGAAGCAAGCAAGCAAATCAAGAGGAAAGGAGGAGAAGAAGAGTATTGAAAAAGTGAAGGAGGCAGAGAAACAGACAAAGGAGGGAGGCATAGGCAAGCAATATGACTACATGGGGTCCGTGTTTCAATTGTCAAACACATAAAGTAATGGGCTGGTTCGCTCAGCGTACGTGTGGTACCTAGATAGTGGGTGCGCTTCTCACATCAATTTTGACAAGGCCTGCCTCCATGAACTCCTACTCTAATCCAAGGGCTTCATCACAGTCGCCAACAACAAGCAAGTTCTAGTACTCGGAAAGGGAAAAATGACAGTGACAGGGTACCAAGGTGCCCAAGTCAAGTTGGGAGACGTGCTCTACATACCTGAGATTGGTGTGAACCTCCTCTCACTAGGGCAGCTGATGAAAAGAGGTGCACACGTCGTCAGTAGCGGAGGGCACGTTGCCATGAAGAGTCGTGAAGGCGAGACCTTCGCGGAAGGTCGCCTCCTACCATACGGCATGATCGAGCTGGATTTTCGAGCTCCAGCGTCTGACAAACTCGAATCGCCATTTGCAGTTGCAAGTCTCCAACAAGGCTCTGGTGTAGACCTCGCTATGTGGCACAAACGATTGGGCCACATAAGTAATCAGCTAATGCACTCAATGTAGAAGAAGGAGCAAGTTAACGGCCTCGACATCAAGGATAATGGCAGCAAGAAAACGACATAGCCATGTGAGGACTGCGTGCGTGCAAAGTTTCCACGACAGATGTTCCCTCCTGCCACAAAGTGTAACGTCAGCCAGAAGTTGAAACTATTCCACACAAACATGTGGACCACTACCAACAACTACCATGTACGAAGGACACCGATACTTTCTTTTGTCCGTCGACAACGCGACACGTTTTGTGTGGAGCTATCCTTCCTACTTCTTCAAGTGGCTCGCAATGGCAGAGAGGCAAATCAACGCAAAATTACAACTCCAGCGCTCAGACAATGCTTGAGAATACACGAGCGAGGAATTCATGTCGCGTCTGGAGGACATGGGAATCGTGCAACAGTTTCCAACAGCCTACACACCACAGCAAAACCGTGTGGCTGAAAGAGCCAACTGTACAATGCAAGAGGCATTGAAGGCTATGCTTCTTGGTGCTCAGCTCAGCAGTAACTGGTGGCCTTATGCGCTGAGGCAAGCAGTTTGGGTGCGCAATCGTGTACCACATGTGGCATTGCCTGACATGACACCATTTCTTGCGTGGCATGGTGACAAGCCTAACGTCACCATGCTTAGAACCTTTGGCTGCATGGCACTTATCCATGTGCCAAAGGAGCGGAGCAAGAAGCTGGCAAACAAGGCATCTTGGGGATTTTTTCTTAGACAAAGCCCTAACATGAAGGGCTGAGAGTTCTACAAACTGGACTCACAGAGGATTGATGTCAGCCGCGATGCAATCGTTTTTGAGAACCTAACGCACCAAGCATGGGAGGAAAAGCAGAAGACAACTCCTAATTTCTTCTAGACCTTCTACAAATCCTCCAATGAGTCATTGAGAGAAGATGATTCAAATCTAGATTTACTCACCCTTGCGGATCTGGATGAGGCGCATGAGGAGGCGGTGGGCACGCGTGTGCCCCTCCATGGAGACCACCTGGTAGGCGTCCCCCGAGATCACGAACCGGTCGGAGTACGCGATGGCAAACTTGAGGTGGTGCTTGTGAAGGATTGTCCGCAGGCGACGCAACAGCATAATCCTCTAGGCAAAGTCCACAACAGGCGTTTCACGTGCCTCTTCTAGTAGTAGTTCAAGGAACAGAGAGCAAAGGAGGAGCAGGAAGAGCACATTATGGCCATCACAACATGTTTGATGTACAAAGAGGATGCAAACGTCCTCGCTCACTTCACAACTACCCACCTCACTACTCTCTTGACTTTGACGAAAGAACTACCTCCAGAGCCAAGGACTCTAAAGGAGGTTCTTTGTGCAGAGCATGCAACTGAGTGGAGATCAACACTAGATGCTGAGTATGGAAGCCTCGTGGAGCACGACACGTGGGAGCTTGTTGAGATACCACCGAGCTCTCAACCTGTTGGGGTCAAGTGGGTCTTTCGCATCAAAACAAAGGTTGAAGACAGCATTGAAAAATTCAAAGCACGACTGGTGGCAAAGGGTTTTTTGCAAGTGGAGGGAAATGACGTTTTTCAGACATAGGCCCGAGTGAGCCGCTACACCACAGCTCGTATCATGTTGGTAGTCGCAGTAGTGATTGACTATGAGGTCTAGCCACTCGATGTTAAGAACGCATTTTTGCACGGGGAAATGGAAACGACAATGTTCATGAAGCAGCCAAAGGGTTACGATGATGGGAGCGGGCGAGTGTGCAAATTAGTGAAAAGTTTGTACGGCCTGAAGCAAAGTCCACTTTTGTGGTACCGCAAGCTCCTAAGTCTGTTGGAATCCCTTGACTTCAACCCATCGGCATAGGATGATTGCCTCTTCCTCCACAGACCATCAGTGAAGAAGAGACCAGACTATGACGTCCTTGATATTTTTGACGGCATTTTGATCATTGGCCCATCGGCAGATCTCATTAGTGCCACAGCAGCATCCATGGCAAAGGAGGTCAACATCACCCTCATGCAAAGCCTCGAATATTACCTTGGCATGAACATCAAGCGAGACCGTGCGACCAAGAGCTAAGTCAACAGACCTATGCCACAAAGATTTGTGAGCGATTTGATGTGCCTGAGCGGCACGTTCCAACTCCTCTCACTCAACAGCAGCTGATGCATCAAGGACCAAGGGGGAGGTGCTAGACAGACTATCGCAGCAGATTCGGCTCACTGATGCATGCTACGAGCTGTATACAGCCGGATGTACAATTTGCAGTCAGCAACCTTGTACGCGGTAATGAGATATGTTAAGAGGCAGCATGTTAGGAGCTTGATCGGACCCTTGGATACCTCAAAACCACAACCGATGCCAGCATGAATTTTGGTAGTGCAAGTGATCTGGAGCTGTTGTGTTATGTTGACGCGAACTTTGGTGCAACTGAGGAAGACCGACGCAGCACGACAGGATTTGTGTGCCTGCTCGGCGGTGGAGCTGTATCGTGGACAAGCAAGAGACAAAATATGATCACACTCAGCTTTGCACAAGCTGAGTATGTGGCTGCTACATTGGCTGCACAAGAGGTCACGTACCTGCACAACCTCCTCAAGGACATCGGATTTCCACAAGAGAAGCCCACATAGATTTTTGTGGAGAACAAACATGCTATCAACCTGGCGAATTCAACAAAGTTTCAGGGTCAAACCAAGCACATTGACATACGGGGGCATGGGATTCGCTCAAAAGTACAAGATGGCACGATTCAACTCGTGCACGTGCCAGGGATGAGGCAAGCTGCATACTTCCTGACAAAGAATCTCCCCAAAGAAATCTTTTACAAATGCCAGCAATAGTGTGGACTCACCACTTTTGCGTTCTCGTAGTATGCTCTGAAGAACGGCAACGAAAACGGCACATGGAAGTCAAAGATCAGACGTTGTGCCATCGGCACCTCGTTCAGCATACCAATCACCATCACCTATTTTAGGGTGTAAATGGGTGAGAAAATTACCACTGCAGCAGAGAGGTGGAGTACAAAGAAATCTATGCATTCCAAAGAGAACGTTTTTGGAGATTCTGAGTAGCAGCCTCGCTTTTAGCAGTCGATGGACTCAAATAGGTTCGCTAAGAACGCGGACCCCAACTTGGCTTCATTTTTGCAGGAGCGCAGGATGTACCCGTGCGATTCTGCGGGTCGGTTTTGCAAAAAAGAAAACAAAGGTCAGTGTGATGATGCAACTGCTCGACGATGAGCTCGCTTGCTGGAAATGAAGAAAAAAGCAACTGCGTGGCTGCGGTCGTGGAACACAGCCACCGCGATGTAACAAGCTGTTGTCGGTGCAGCTGGCGCGGCAACGGGGGGTACTACGGAAGCATCGAGAGCAGCAGGCTTGCTTGCAGCTGCGGCAGCGTGCGTACAGCGAGCAAGGGGTCTCGCTAGCAATGGCGAGGTCTTGATTCCCCTCACCCCATCGCGCGCCATGATCGGCAGCCCTAACCAGCTTCCACAACCCTCTTGTGACAAAAAACAAAAAAGCGAAGGACAAGATCAAACGACGAATGTAACGGGCGGCAGATGTTCTACGGCAACCAGCTCAACCTCTACAAAGTGTCTTCTCAAGTACGCGGCAGAAAAACTCAACACACGGATGTGTGATGTGCACACGGTACCTCATAGTGGATGCGAGCAGCTGTGCAAGGCCTCACTTGGGAAAAAGCTGCAATTGACTGCCTCGACAACAACCGCACTCCCGGAAGATTTGAGGAAGAAATGTCTCATCGAGACACAAACACGCAGAATTGAAAGACAAAAGCAGCTCAAGCTGGTGACAGCTAACAAGGCAACGGTTGTTACTCCTAGAAAGCAACTATGCGCAACTGAAAACATCACAATGAGCCTCCCAAGCCCGTAGGTTGCTGTTTACACAGCTCCAGTGACCCAAGAAACGATGGTGGGGCCAAAAAGGATTTTTCTAGACTGCAAGGAGGTGTCTACAAACCTCTGGGAGCAGAGTTTGGAGAGGAGGGCCCAGGAGGGGCTTTCAGGACATGCAACCCGTTAGCCAAGCATGCCACCAGAACGGTTGCTTCCTGAGGAAGCAACTTCGAATTTTCGGGAGTGGCCTGAGCTTGACCCAAGTATACCCAATTTCTTCGATTTCCTAGAGTCAAGTGGGACAGAACGAGAAGCAAGCCCTTCACGATCCCCGAACACCAACAAACTCAATATTGAGGAAAACAATTTTCTTTCTGACATAGGAGCAGACATCGAGTATTTTCTCGATCAGCCCATCACCGAAGAAGAGTCTCGACTCAAGTTCCTTGACAAAACGTTTTGGGAGTCCCTCGAGGAATTTTTCAGTAACACTCTAGCTTGATCGGAGCTCTTCACCAGCGCACCCATCAAGGGAGAGTGTTAGTGGGTGCGATGACTGCACTGGTTCCATGCTCCGATATGGCACAGTCGATTTCACAACCGGATGAAGATACGTGGAGTGAGAATCTTCTCGGTGGCTTCCGGGAGCAGAGCCGTGGACAGTTCTTCACCGTACAGGCAAGTCCAATTCTGGCAACCAGGCCTAAAGGGCTTGGATTGTAAAATAGTGTGTGGCATGCGCAGGCTACTGCGCATGGCTGTAGTGGGGCAGAGACTTGTAGCTGAGCAGTACGACTAAGTGCCGCAGTCAGGTGGGCCAAGACCTGATAGGGCTTCTGGCATGAGACAGTGTGAGAGCTCTTGGTGGGGACCACCTGCACAAGCAGCCCATGGGCACGACTCAACGTGCTTCTCTGTTCACCACCTAGAGAGGCTTCATGGCGAGCTAGAATGCAAGGATTACAGTTACGCAGATCTACGGCTCTCACAGATCCGTGAGAAGCTCCAAGTTTCAAGAACCACGGTTACGGTGAAACTTCACTGTGCATCTGAGGAAGCTTCTTCAAGGAAGCAAGGTAGTGAACTTGCCAGGGCCGCAAGTATAAAAGGCGACGACCCTGGCACATCTTAGTATCTCCGTAGGACTCATCTTTCATGTCATGACCTTGAAGCACTTAACATTTGGAAGCGCCTCAGACCAAGGTTCTGCTGGAGTCTGCCTTGCAGACCCCTGTAAGCCTGGCAGGGCTTAGCTAGCCTGGGAAGGAGGAAGCCCTGACTACTTGGAGGCCAGCCTACCTGGAAGACGGTGCTGGACCAAGACCCCTTGCGTCGACGACCTTGATGGCCTAGCAAGGCATTGCCCCTTGTGTGGGCCAGGAGCAGTGGTGGAGCAAATGTGTAGCCTTTGTTAGGCTATAATTTTCATGTCCCATACTTCTACTTTGGAATCAAGGAAGATTTCTTTTGCTGTCACATTTCGTTTCCAAAGTTCATATGCTGATCTGTCTGCTAGCTTGCTACACGAGAAAAGATCCTATACAAGCAAAGAACCTAGTCCTTTATACACACCTGTGCATCTCAGCAGAACATAGAAGGCATAAGAATGCAAAGGAATGGCAAAGATTGAGAGTCTTGTGGTAATGACACACGGAGAGATATTCTAAAGATTTTAAGGAAGCCTCCATTTCAATTTCTTATGTGACTCAAGATGATACAAACATTATACACATGACAAAAACTGTGTTCTTTTCAGGACTTAGTTTGATAAAATGATCACCCTTATGGTGAAGATCATTTTTAGTATGTCCCACATGGATGTAAAAGTTTTTAACAAAAGAGAATGAGGGGCATTTCAATTCGACAAGTATATGTGAGTATAATAAAATTCTATTATTCAATCCAATTTATGAAATTTTTCTATCGTGCAATTTGTTACAAGAATTCTTGCTATACATGTATTCTCAAGATGCATTGTTGACCCACATGCGCCAATTCTAATGGTCACACGTGAGGCTACATATGTAGCATTTTTGGTCTAGAATGTTTTACTTCTTACCAATGAATGTTAGAGCTCCATGATGTTTTTTGTTATATGTCTCCAAAAGGTTGCCATGTGACTGGAATTAGCTATGGAAGTTAAGGAATTGGAAGAAGGTGACTTGTTGTACTGTTTATTAAATGTCGAAACCATAATGATGTAAAGACTCATTTGAGGTCTTCTTGTAAAAAATCATCTGTTTTCAGACCTGTCACAGAAGACCTTCAAATGAAGGTTAAGTAATGATAGCATCGCAATGCCGAGTGTGTTTGCAATGCAATAGGACAAGAAGATTGGGACATGAAATTAATGGATTAACATGCATGGATGAAGTCATGAACCAATGAAAGGATTGTCAAAGTGTTGCTTCAGAATTGAAGTCAAAAGATGGGTTTCCATTGTATGATCCTATATTGAGTTTGTAGGAACTTGCTTCATCAATGAGCATGTAGATATATGAAGGAGGTTGAACATATTTTTCTTGTCATGTGAGCATAATTCCCCTCCTCCAAATAATGTAGGTTGTACTTCCATGCATAAGGCAGGGTGATGGAGGGCATTACTCTAAGAGGGTTGCATCCTCAAAAGGTTTTTCTTTTACAGTGAAGGTGCGGCGACACCTTAACTTTATTTTATTCTTTTGTCAAACTTACAATATATAGACTCGTTGTGAAAATCAAAGCTTTACCATGTGTTTCCATGCAATATCATGGTCCATATTTCTTGTTTGTGTACATTTATGAATGTGACACTTTGGATTCATTCCACTACCAATAGCACTTATATTGTGTGGATTTTGTACATACAACTCTAAATCAAAGAAGTATAGTTTCCCCTTTACACCCATCCTTCGAACACATGCCCATGGATGTGTAATTGTTGGCTTAAGAATGAGTCATGACCAAGTGATGCACAGAGGAAGTATTAGAAGGTGAGCATAATGATGAATAATACTCTTTGGATCATGTGCAAAATTTGATGATTGTACATGTCGAGAGGGAAGCTTCTCAATTAGGTGAGGATTTATGTTTACCAAGATAACCTCATTGGAATCTTTTCAGATCTGAATTTGATGATTTTATGAAAGTTATGAAGAAAAATGCAACAAAGTTTTTAAATCTATAAGGATTTCATGTAAAACATTTGGATACCATGTGAGATCATTGAAAGTCGTGTACTGCATTAGATGCCATTGAATTGTTTCGTGATCCATTATAGAAGGAAGGCTATAATGTTCAGTAGAACTACCATGTGGTTTTGATTTGGGGTTTGTTCATGCTATACTTGTGGGTAAGGGATCATGACCTGCCTATAAACATGGGTTACGTTCGTATGTATTGGAGGGTCAGCAAACACGTGAGCCTTAGGATTTCATTGTATGGTCGTGCAAACTGTATACCCGTGTATGAGATAGCTTTTATATGCTTCATAGTTGCCATTATCGATTTGAAGAGGTTTCTTTGTCCTCATCCATACATGTGTGAAACGTCAACGCATTATAAGAATACAAGGAAAACTTTACTTTTGCGACAAGAATGCCACAAGTAATATTTTATTAGATTTTCCAAAACAAATATAAGAAGCCCATATTTTGAAGTTTAGTACATGTCTTGATGGGCTGGTAATGATTTGGTCCCCTTTTTAAAGAGAACTGGACCGTGCCAAATGGATCATGGTTATCGCTACAGAGTTGGAAACAAGGGACAAAGAAAAGATTAGAAATTAGAGAAAAACAATTTTATCCTTGATTTAGAAAATAATTAAATCAATTTAAAGGAATGAATACCTTGGTTTTTTAAGTAAGCCTTTTCATCAGATTCTACAGACGTTCTATTGGCCCTTTTTGGGTTCTACATCAATGAATTATGATAAAATTCACAATATAAAATTACTCGTGCCTGAACTATTCATGTACAAGTGTATGAAACAATGTATGCACAAGTTAATGTGAAGATTTTGGGGATGTTTTGATGAATGTTTGATAGCTTTCAATGCATTATGTTGCGATATTGCATACTCAACTTTGATTCAATGAAACATTATCATCAAGAAATAATTTTTTGTCAAGGGATTTATTTTTTCTTTTATAAACGTGCCTTTTTTCTTGCCTACTGTTATGCATCGATTTTGCTAGACAATGTGCAAAACCAACATAAGAGAGTTGTCTTTAACTTTATTTGGTTGAGCACAATTACTTTATGTTATCTTGCTCGTCTTACCATGTGAAAAATAGCCTAGTGAACTTCATGCATACAAAAGTATAGATAATCTTATATTTTCATGGATTTTCACATCTTTGTGTTACATGATGACGATGGCCTTTTAGGAACTAAGGTATCCAATGCGTCCACTTGTTTTCTTCACTCTTCATCTGAGGTAAACCTTGATTGTAGCGCAAGGTCTGCCACGTGGCTCGAACGTGGGTCCTGGCCTGTGGGCGACTGGATGGGATGAGTTGAGGGTCGGAGACACAACTACCACGGTTTTGGCCCAGTGGGCCAAGCTCCCCATCCGTTTGTTACATTTGGTATCAGAGCGATTGGGTTAGACACCCATTGTGGACACCGGGGGCGGGTCCATTCCTCTGTGGGAGGAATGTAACGCAAGGTGTGCCACGTGGCTCGAACATGGGTCCTGGCCTGTGGGCGACTGGATGGGATGATTTGAGGGTCGGAGGCAATCAACTACCGCGGTTTTGGCCCAGTGGACCAAGCTTCGCACCGCCTTTTGTATTTACGCCCACTGTCCGACCTTGTAAAAACTTCACGAAAATTGTGTGAAGGGTACCGAGCCACAGTCATCGATGCGCTGGCGAGCATGCGGTGCCCCCTTCCTGGTTTCGCCGAACTGCCGCACTGAGGCCTGCACACAACCATGGCGTGCATGGCCGCCTGCCTGCCGCGTGTGGCGGGTGGAGCTGGTAGTGCAACGAGGTCGAGCCAGGCGCCGCGGACACCCAACCTGCGCGTCACACTGCAAGCGCAAGGCTGACCAGCTCGTTGCATCCGGTCACCAGCGCATGCGTTTCCTGGGTCGTCCGGGGGAGGCTGCTGAACCTGGATGCGCCACGGACGATCTCGCTGCGAGTGGTCGCCGCATTTTTTTGTTTTTTGTTTCGCTCTTCCAATGGAAAGCAGCTGTGTGACAAGTGACGTGCTCAAGTCCCTCTTGACAATTTCGTCGGAAGGGAACAAGGAACGTTTGCGCCTGCCTGCTGTGGTGCTTGCCAAGGTACTCAGTAGAGGTTCGGGTTTGGCTTAGGCCTAGGGCCAGCAACACCAGCTGCGGCAGCAGGAGCAGCAGCAGCAGCAGCAGCAGCAGCAGCAGCAGCAGCAGCAGCAGCAGCAGCAGCAGCAGCAGCAGCAGCAGCAGGAGCAGCAGCAGGAACAGCAGCAGGAGCAGCAGCAGCGGCGGCTCCGGCAAGAGAAATAGCAGCAGCAGCGGCATCAACAGCGGAAGCAGCAGCGGAGCAAGTTGGTGATCGGCCACCATACGCAAACTGTCGCTTACGTTTTGAGCAAGATGGTGCAGTACGGCAAGTTTCTGCTGTCCAACCGCATACCCGGCTGGGAAAAGTGAGTGATCGAGTGGGTGAGTGA
>SZWC01000238.1:508113-520072 GCA_023375785.1 Penium margaritaceum | reverse complement strand
CTATATCTATATCTATATCTATATCTATATCTATATCTATATCTATATCTATATCTATATCTATATCTATATCTATATCTATATCTATATCTATATCTATGTTTATATCTATATCTATATCTATATTCATACTATATCTATATCTTTATCTATATCTATATTTATATCTATATCTACATATATATCTATATATATATCTGCATCTATATATATCTATATCTATATCTATCTTCATATCTATGCCTCTATCTATATCTATATCTATATCTATGCATATATCTATATCTTAATGTATATCTATATCTATATGTGTATCTATATCTATATCTATGTTTATTTATATGTCTAGATATATATCTATATCTATATGTATATCAACATCTGTACCTATTTCTACTCATCTTTATATATTCATCTTCTTATGTATTTGAATCTTTAGACGTATTTAGAACTTCATCCATATTTATATCTGTACTTGTATCTCTTAATGTATATACATGTATATGTATATCTATATCTATTTGTTAATATGTTCTTATGTCTATGTTTTTCTTTCCATTAATACCTACATATCCAGCTTTCTAAAAATATATGTATACATATCTTTGTTGATGTCAATATTCATATAGATTTTCATATTGTTTTCTATATGTTCATATATGAATATCGATATTCAATCTATACATATCTAAATCTTTGTTGATGTCTTTATCTTAGTTTTTTTCTTATCTAAATGGAATATTACATCATGCGTCAAAATACATGTATGTAGTTTGTTTCTATATGTATACTTTATATTCATACATAAAATCATGTTACGTTTCTAAATTTATGTGCACTGCCACATTTACATCAATATTTGTATCTATAATTTTAGTTTTATGAATCTAAAATACTTTACTTTGAGTTATATCCATAACAATTTCACATTATTATATATATTATATACGTAAATCTACATATATATCTGTATCCAAATTATTATATTGATTTGATATTTTTTATGTTTTAGATTTAAATCGATAGATGATTTTCACAATGTTATCTATGATGGTGTGTATGTGAAAGAAGTATGTTCACATGGTCATGTACAAAATTCACGGAGTTTCAATTCATCTTTTATCACGTTTGAATACATGCTTGTTATATCCACACGATATATTATTTTCAATTTTTATTGATTCGTCCGCTCAGACATTTTGTGTCGTGTGAAATTTATTGAGATGAAAAATGCTTCTTGTCGGGTTTGTCCTTGTGTACGTGCTGTTGGCATGTCTTTTGTTCTTAACTCGTGCCAACCTGTTTGTGCCTTTATCAGCCATTTGGGATAGACGCTGCGTTTGAACATACCACTCCGTCGTTGATTTTTTTGACGCGGCAATGTCGCTTCTGAATTTGTAGCCCACTTAATCGGAAGAGACCCTCGCAACATGTTTATCCCGTGTTCTGCGACAGAAACACCTGGTCTTCGGCTTTGCGAGCAGCTGCAATTGAGAAATTTTCCTTTAAACATCAAACCCAGTCGTTCTCTTTGGTTTGTCTTGATGAACTTCATTTGCAGTTTGTTGCTCGACGACTTCACAGGATGCAATCGACTCTGGCCTTCTTCTGACGGCGGGGAGCCATGGACCGGCTCATCGACCGGCTATTGCTAATCGCGAGGCTCTCCGCAGGGCTCTCGCGTTTGTCGGTGCGTGAATGCGGGCTTCGGCGCTGATGGATTCGGCGATGCGGGTCCTCGCATCAGGTGAGGTCGTAAACCAGGGCCCCCTGGTCAATTCGGCCCAGAAAATAATCCTATACCTATTTTTTGGCAGGCAGGGTATTCTCAGTGAGCCCTGCCAGACGCCCGACAGCCCAAAACCCGGGCGTCGTCCGTTTTGCCTGAAAACTGGACCATACCATAATACCGACGCTGCAAACGCAGTCGAGTGGTCAGAATCAGCTAGAAAAATAGCACCAAAGAGTTATGGCTGCCCGAACCCAGGCAGTGCCTATGACAGTCAGCGATGCCAAACAGCTTCATACAGGAGGGGACATGGACCCTAGGCACCGCATGATGCTGCAGACGCAATGCAACAACCAAACACAGTGCTAGGTGCATGCAGACAGCATCTGCAGTGGCAGTGACCGCCGGCGGCCCGATTGCCGAGGAGGCATGCTGATGGAGCTAAGCGTATCGCCGGAGGGAGGAGGCTCCAGCGAATGATGAGTGGGCCTCAGCGCGCGTCGGCTCCACCGAGCGACATTCCAGTAGTGTCGAGCCTCGGCGCCAGTCATCTGGACGCCGATGTACACGAGCCGGGAGGACACAACAGAGTACAATGAGAGATGCACAAAAACCAATAGTGTTGAAATGATCAAACATGTATATACAAGTGTCGAGTTACGAATGAGGCATAGTCGGGGCCGTTGGGTCGATTGTTGAACAACACGTGTGGAGTCGCGTCGTGAGTGGTCGGATTCGAGGAGGTCCGCCGAGAAATCGGGGGTCTTCGAGAATCGACGGTGGAGATTCGAGATTCATTCTTGTAAATCTAGATTTGACTCAGTGCATCGAGAATTCGACCGAAAGGTCGTGATACTTCCATCGTAGATTTGCGAGAGTGGTCAAAGTTATCAGAAGGTTCGGGAAGATTAACTGAGGGTGGGGCAGTGGCCGGTTTCCCTCATCCGTCGGAGTGAATATCGCGATCTCGCAACGCGATGGGCTGTTTGAGCAATAACACGAGTGCCCACTCGGAAAGGTTTGGGACTTGTGTACGTCTGGTACGTAAGAAGACATGTTACTCTAAGCAGAACCTAGCTGGTTCATGTTCCACTTAGGGGAACATAGGTGGATCACGGGGATGAGATGCGGAACAAAAGTCAATCCAAGGATTGGGGGAAAATGGATGATTTGTATTATGCAGTCAGTATATTTCGATGACAAGTGTCCAGTGATTTGAGCAAATACATACCCTGCTGCCTTCTAAATTGGATATAAAACATTGATTTGGGGTAACGATTTCTTTTATTCGGCTAAGAGTAAAAAATTCTAGTCCCTAAAATGACTACGTTTCAATAATTCATCAGGTTTCGCTCTGTCAGAAGAATGCAAGCATGAGAATAGCAACAACAAAAGCAGACAGAAGCAATTGATCATGCGCGAGTACATCAGTGGAGTGATGTAAGCGAGGGCGATTCCGAGGAGTTAGTCGCAGAGGTTGATGGAGGCCTAGACGTGAGATAGTCGAGATAGACGTACTGATGAGAGAGAGTTCGAACAGGATGAGTGATGATTGACAGAGTAGGAGGGCTAGGCGAGGGAGGAGGAGTGATGGAGCGAAGAGCTGAGAGAGACTGGCGAAGGCAAAGGCTGCGGGGTGCGAGCAGAGCGAAGACACGGCGGCGAAGCCGCGGAACCAAAGGGGAACAGAAGGAGAAGAACTGTTCTGGTTAACTTCGAGGGAATGAACATCCTCGGTATAAAGTGACAGAACAGGACAAGATGAGAAGAGTAACGGCTTCTTTTCGCTAGCCGGACGCGGATGACAGATGTCACTTTATTAGGGGATGAATTGACGTATCGAACCCAACGGTCAGTCTGACCGAGAGCCATTAGATCAAGGTGGTTCGGTCGTGGACTTGAACCTTTATTGAGAAAAGTGGGAATAACTCTTGTCGGAGTCTGAGATTTCCAACATACCCCCTGAGTCCAACAAGAATTAGTAGCAGTACCTCTCCCAATTGTTAGGAAGTTGACCATTGCAGTGTGCGAGGAGTCCTTTCCACATGGCATGCAGGTCGTGGGGATGTGCTGCCACTAGGTGGTGAAGGTTTCTTTCCATGAAGTGCCGCAGCCAGATTCGGAGACCGTAGTCGAGGCTGTTTTGCTTTCTGGTCAACTCAGCTGCGGAGCACCGCTTGCTGAGATATTTGGGTTTTCCAAGGAGGGCATTTGTAGTCGCAAATCCACCGATGAGTTCTGGGTAGAGGAGGGTGTAGATTTGTGCTTGCCACTCCTCGATGTTACTTTCACGGTTGTAGGCAGCTTATCCTTGTCCAACTGTTGCAGGAGCAGGGGAGGGTGCTGGAGAGTACTCTGTCACTGAGGTAGGGTCTGGAGTTAAGCACGTTGGGCAGAGGTGGCGTATCAGGATTGTCTCGGCAGGAGAGGTTAATCCATCGGCGCTTCCACCCTTCTTGCTGCAGGCTGAACCACAGTTCTGGTCCACTTCGTGCAGTTGTGCGTAAGTGATGTAAGGACATATCCACAAGATTGAAGAGATGTCCCCAGATCAGGAGGAGTGTTGCATGATAAAGGTGTGGAGGATGCTGGAGAGTGCGTTGATGTTCCTAGGCACCAAGGAGAAAATTGGAAACACGGTATTCATGGATGAAGATCGTGCTAGTCACAGTTAACACAGTTTGTGACCAGCTGTAGATGTTGCTTCCGTCTTCCTCAAGAGTGGGACAGGTGTGCCCGGCATTGGCCATGATGTTAGTGGCAGAAGAGTGATGCGGAGATAGCTGGGAGTGAGGCTGCGGGTAGTCTCGAAGCGCATGATGCGATCGGGCAGATCCTTCTGCCGAGCAGGGAATGATACTGAAGCGTACAAGCGAATAAAGGCAGAGATGGTTGATGACTGCGCGGGCTCGGGGGCTGAACCTCGTGCGCTGCTGAAGTAGGGGATTAGGATGCAACAAGGGGAGGGCAGGAGCCAATGCGCTGCGGGAAATCAGTTGCCGGCGTGAATGCAGGCTGCTACAAAGTGGGCAGCTACCTTGTGTAGGTCCTTGTGCTGACGGTAGATGTTGATGATGCAGAGGCTACTGCTGATGATAATGACGGAGTGGGCGCAGGGGCGAACCACGTACGCAGTGATGGTTTTCGGCGTGGGCGCAGGTCGTCGCGGAGATGGCAATACGACCGGGCGAATCCTTGTGCCGAGTGGAAAGTGATGTAGAGGAACGAGAAGGCGGCTGATGACTGAGTGGGCGCAGGGGCGGAACCTTGTGCGCTGCAGGAAGGTTTGGCATGGGTGCAGGTCGTCGCGCAACAGGCGATGCAACCGGGCAGATCCGTGCGCCAAGCAGGAGGTGATACGGAGGCGGAGGGATGAGGAGGTAATTGATGAATGAGTGGGCGCAGGGGCAAGACCACGTGCGCTCCGGAAGTTTTCGGCGTGGGCGCAGGTCGTCGCGGAACAGGCGATGCGACCGGACGGATCCTTGTACCGAGTGGAGCTTGATACGAGAGGGAAGAAAAGATGCGGAGACAACTGGGCGCAGGGGCTAAACCACGTGCATTGCGAGAAATGATTGTTGATGAAGGAGATGGATGCAGAGGCGACGCGGATGATGCTGATGACGGAGAGGAGAGGAAGGCAAGATGAGGGACGACGCAGTAGAGAGGCACAACAAGACATTCACTCCTTCTGCTTCCAGGAGAGTGACGGCTTGTTCCCCAGTTAGCCCTCAGTGGGCAGGAAGACTGGTGGTGTCCGATATCCTGGCAGTTTGAGGGAGTTGGTTGCGACAGAGGTAGTCGAGTAGCGGGCAGAGGGACTGGTCCGCTGATGTCAGGAGAGTGACGGCTTGTTCCCCAGTTGGCTCGCAATGGGAGCAGGAAGACTGGTTGGTGTCCGATATCCAAACGGCGGTAGTTTGGCTGCACCTGCTTGACGGGGCAAGACGACGATGCGAGGAGGCGGTTTGAGCTGAGGGATACAGGCAGGGTGAAGCTGATAGAGCAGATGAAAAAAATGAAGTGGATGAGCGAGAGGGGAAGAGTGGAGGTGCTTGCGGTGGCTGAGGAGATGGCAGGTAGTGGATGGCGAGCGGCGAGAGGCTTCCAGGAAGTTGACAACAGGAGGCGGCTCGAGAGCTACTTGAGGTTGTTGTAGACGACTAATCATCAATCGTTGGCCACTAGCGTGGAGATGGGCACAGGGCTTTTCTCAGGATGATGAGGCGTTGTTTCAGCGCGAGGAACAACCAGGTGATGTTGCTGATGTCAGCTGCTGGCGGAGCAGAGAGGTGCAAAGTTACGGTAGCGGAGGTAGCAGAATGCAGATCACGACAGTGAGGCAGAGATGATAGCAGAGCGATGATGAGATCTCGGGGCACTAGGTGAAGTTACCTGAGGCTCTGATACCATGTCAGAAGAATGCAAGCATGAGAATAGCAACAGCAGAAGCAGACAGAAGCAATTGATCATGCGCGAGTACGTCAGTAGAGTGATGTAAGCGAGGGCGATTCTGAGGAGTTAGTCACAGAGGTTGATGGAGGCCGAGACGTGAGATAGTTGAGATCGACGTGCTGATGAGAGAGAGTTCGAACAGGATGAGTGATGATTGACTGAGTAGGAGGGCTAGGCGAGGGAGCAGGAGTGATGGAGCGAAGAGCTGAGAGAGACTGGCGAAGGCAAAGGCTGCGGGGTGTGAGCAGAGTGAAGACACGGTGGCGAAGCCGCGGAACCAAAGGGGAACAGAAGGAGAAGAACTTTTCTGGTTAACTTCGAGGGAATGAACATCCTCGGTATAAAGTGACAGAACAGGACAAGATGAGAAGAGTAACGGCTTCTTTCCGCTAGCCGGACGCGGATGACACATGTCACTTTATTAGGGGATGACTTGACATATCGAACCCAACGGTCAGTCTGACCGAGAGCCGTTAGATCAAGGTGGTTCGGTCATGGACCTGAACCTTTATTGAGAAAAGTGGGAATAACTCTTGTCGGAGTCTCAGATTTCCAACACGCTCGACCCCAGCCAGTCGAGCAAAATCAAAAGTGCGATCACTTGGCTTCCGACAGTCAAGCAATCGCTTGATTTCCGGTGTCAGATGAGCATAAACACCGGAACTTGAGTGCTCGAAAGGTGAAAACAACGGCCTGAGGCCATAAAAAAAATGAGATCTGAACAAAGTCCCAGACTTATTTTGCCCAAATAGAAAACCACTTATTACCTGTAACAGAACGGACGGAACCCTTGGCCAACTAGGCCAAAACCGCGGTGCTTGAGGGTCTCCGACCCTCAAGCCATCCCGTCTAACCGCCCACAGTCCCAGGTGACCCCGCTCGAGCCACGTGGCTCCTTCGACCGGTCGGCGTGGCACCGCCACGATACACTCCCCCCCGCTAGGAGTGAGAGCTGCCTCGGCATCTCCGGTAATCACGACGTGGGATTCGAGCCATGGAGCTCTGATACCAATGTAACGGAACGGACAGAACCCTTGGCCAACTAGGCCAAAACCGCTCTTCTTGAGGGTCTCCAACCCTCAAGCCATCCTGTCCAACCGCCCACAGTCCCAGGTGAACCCGCTCGAGCCACATGGCTCCTTCGACCGGTCAGCGTGGCACCGCCACGCACCATTACCCTACTGACATTGAATTTCAATTTTGTAATGGGCTGAGTCTCCAGCTCCTGCTCTCAAGCCGTCGTCGGAGTTCGTAGAATGGTGTTCTCAGTCTGCGTCAGGGGTTTACCCCCTTTGCAGGACTAAGGGGCAATCGTCATCAACGACCCAGAGCAGGGAGACTCGAATGTTTCGAGTCTCGGGAGGTCCATTTCCGTTTTTAACCAAACCCCTGATTTTGGAACCCGAACCGGGGGTTTTTACCTCGAACTCGTGTGTTCGCACGAGTTATTTTGTTTATTTTATGTCAAAGTTTGTCGTAAACGAGCTTCGATTTATGCTTTGCCGTTCTAGCACGAAATCGTTGTGGGCGAGGCACGCTAGCGATTTCGCGCCATCTCTCTCGACCTCAATCTTGCTCCCCCTACCCCTCATCCTCTCTTGCTTGTTTGCAAGGAGGACGAGGGGGAACGAGGGCACGAGGCCTCGCCCTCGAGACCCTCATGGCCCCTCAGCCACCGATCGGGCTGAGGCCGCGATCGGCGGCTGGCGGCTGGCCGGCCGGCGGCCGGCCGGTCGCTTGGCCGGCCGCCGGCCGGTCGCTTGGCCGGCCGCCGGCCGTCCAGCCGGCCGGCAGCGAGCTGGCCGGCGGCCAGCGAAGTGCTGGCCGCCGGCCAGCCCTCGCTGACGCGAGGGGTGGTGCGTAACCACCCCTTGCTTCAACGAGGAGGGAGGGCTTAACCGGCCCTCCCGCTATATTCCTCCCCACTAATTGTGAACCGTCCCAGTTCATGAACAACAAGTAGGATTGTCAGTCAGTGAGTCATCAACATTGTGAAAGAAGATTAATAATTTCAATCACCAGCTAAACATGAACACGTGCATGGTACTTAGACCTAAGCTGCAGCTTGTAGGTTAGCACGGCTAGCGGCCTCCCCCATTTAGGCTGGAGCGTCCGCGCGACAACCATGTTGGGCGTCCCCAACCTCCTATGGTCGTTGTCCATGAATCCTGCACTGTGGGAATGTTGTTCACTTTTTCCGCGTTCAGGTGGTACCTCCTACCACGCGTCGATCTGTGCGAGCTGCAAGCTTGCTCCAGTACTCGTTGACCACCCCTGTGGGCAACCGAGATTCAGGCTCCCATGAATTATGTTTAGGTCCACAACCGGCCCAATGAACAAGGTACTCCCTGACAACGCACGACTGAAGAGTACGCTCTCGGTGCTGGAGTAGGCGAAGGACCTCGTATTGGCCGTCGGCAGCCAGGATTACTAGCGATGGCTGAACGGTTCCTTCTGCCGTGTATGGAGCCAGCAGGCTCACATGAAACACGTCATGTATCTTCATACTCGGCAGAAGTAGCAATCGGTATGCCACTGGCCCAATGCGTGCCACAATGGGAAACGGCCCAATCCACTTCGGTAGAAGTTTTCTTGCCCCTGGCAACTTTAGCCGAAGGTTGTTCGTGCTAAGCAGCACTTTTTCAACGATGTCAAACGAGACCTCTCGGCGATCTTTGTCGGCATATGCCTTTTGTCGCTACCGAGCTGCTTGAAGGTGACCCTTCGCCTCCTTTAACAAGGAGTCGATGCACTCGGCAAAGGCTTGAGCGAAAGGAAACTGCCCTCCTGTACTCCCACTCTTCACCAATGAAGAGGGTACCACTGGATGCCAACCACTGTTCAAGACAAATGGTGTGAACTGTGTGGACTCGTCCACCGAGTTGTTCACCGCAAACTCTGCCGGTGCTAGGAATTCTTCCCAATCATGCATGGCAGGGTCCACGTACATGCAGAGCATCTGCTCCAGAGTGCGATTCATGCGCTCTGTTTGTCCGTCAGTTTGAGGGTGAAATGTTGTCCACATTTGCGACTCACTGCCAAAGTACTCGTGCATCTTTTGCTAGAACTCAATAGCAAATTTTTGATCTCGATCGGAGATAATGCGCAACAGCAAGCCGTGGTACTTTACGACAGCCTCAAAGAAGAGACGAGCGGTCTCCTCTGCGTTCACGTCAGTGGTTGTAGGAATGAAGTGTGTCATCTTCGTCAAAATATCCACAACCACTAGTATTGCATCGTGGCCACGGGCCGTGTCCGGAAGACCAGTAATGAAGTCCATTCTGACACACTCCCATGGAATCCCAGGAATGGGAAGCTGTTCGAGGAGTCGAGCAGGCTTCTTGTTACTAGCCTTATTCCGAAGACATAGGTCGCATGTCATGCAATACTTACGGACATCGACACTCCATCCTGGCCACCAATAGTGGTCCAAAAGTGCCTGTCCGGTCTTTCGAGGTCCCACATGACCTGCGACCAGTGGGTCATGGAGCTGGGAGATAACCTTTGCTTGAAGGACTTCCGAGTTTGGCACAAGAACTTGTTCTCCTAGCCAAAAACTTCTTGCGGCCTCCACCAAGCTGTACTTGTCCAGATTTCGAGAGTGTTGAAACCAAGAATCCACACAGTATCCCATCCCGATCCTGTTTACAAAACCGTTGTAATGGATAATCTCTCGTGGTGGTTGCCGCAGAGGTGCAGGGGGATCTGGTGGTTGTACTGTTGCTGTTGTAATGGCCATAAAACACCCACTAACCTCGGTGGTTGCTTTAATTTCCACAGGCTGTCGGCTAAGTGGATCGGCCACATTAATGCATCCTGGTCGATATTCCCATGTGAACGAGAATCGACTCAGGTATTCGCTCCAACGCGCCTTTCGTCTTGACAGGTTCGTTTGCGTTTGAAAAAACACCAATGGATTATGGTCGGTCACGACCGTCACACCTCCTTCAGCACCCTCGAGGTAGCAACGCAGCATCTTGAAAGCGTGTAATACCGCAAGGAGCTCTTGATCCCCAATCGTGTACCGCGTTTCTGCGGGGATGAGCTTCCGGCTCTCATACGCAATTGGGTGACCGCTCTGCATGAGGACGGCTCCAAGTCCTACTACTGACGCATCACATCGAACCTCCCACGGTTGCAATGGATCCGGAAGAGCTAGGACGGGCGCCGTGGATAGAAGCTCTTTGACTTTGAGAAATGCGTTCTCGCAATCAGGTGTCCATTCCCAACGCAGGTCTTTTCACGTGAGCCTAGTTAGCAGTGCTACCAGGGTCGAATACCGTTGCACAAACCGTCGAAAGTAGTTTGCAAGGCCGAGGAAAAACCGAATCTGCCCAATATTTTTGGGGCGTGGCCAGTCCACAACGGCTTGGACTTTTCATCGTTCGACACGGATATCGTCCTTGCCGACGATGTGTCCAAGGTATTTGAGCTCATCTTGTACAAACTTGCGCTTGCTCACTTTCGCATAGAACTTCTGTTCCCGAAGGATTGCAGATGTTCTATGTGCTCTTCCATTAATTTGGAGAAAACCAGGATGTCATCCAGGTAAACCAAGACAAACTGTCCGAGTTTCTTGGCGAACGTTCAGTTCATTTCTCCTTGGAAGGTTGCTGGGGCATTTGTAAGTCCGAAGCATAACACTCGGAACAGATAGTGTCCCATGTGCATTCGAAACGCGGTTTTGGGCACATCATCTTCCGTGATGCGGGTGTGATGGTACCCTTGAGACAAATCCAAGGACGAAAATACTTTTGCACCTTGGAGTTGGTCAAAAAGGTCCTCAATCCACAGTAAGGGGAATCAACTTTTCACCATCAGCTTGTTCAACGCCCGGCAATCCACGCACATGCGTAAACCACCGTCCTTTTTGTTCACAAAAAGGATCGGCACACCGTACGGCGAGCTACTGGGCTCAATCCACCCTTTTTCAAGGTACTCTTTGATTTGGCGTTCGGCCTCTCGCCTTTCTTCTGGACTAAGGCGATACATGGGTCTGAACTAAGGAGTTGCCTCCGGTTGCATCGGAATCGTGTGGCCCATGTGTCTTTCTGGTGGAAGCCCAGTCAGTGGGTCTTGGAACACATCCAAGAACTCCGCCAATAGAGATCTGATCTCTTGTGGCGTGTCTTTCGTCATATCGTCCTCCAATTTCTGCAGCTAAGCCAAGAAGTATCGACAACCTTGTCGAATACGTCTCTTGACCCACATTGCAGACAAGCTAGCATGGACTTTGATTCGGGTCGGTGATAATTCCGTACTCGGAATCAACTTAAAGTGGCGTTGTCCTTCTCGGAGGATCAAACGCTTTGATTCAAAGCACATTAGAGCCTTGTTGTCACGGAGCCATGGATCGCCTAGCACCACGTCAAACGGGTCAAGAAGGTTGAGTACCTTCAACGTGACACTCTGTGTGTACCCTTGAATATAAATTTTTGCTTTACAAGTACCAATCACGGGTACCGTACGGTTGTCACCGACAACAACTGCGCCATTCGATGGCTCGTACTTCAGGCCAACCTGTCGGGTAAAGCCAAGGCTAACAAAAGAGTATTCTCCTCCAGTGCCAGCCAGTACGTTCACGGGAGCACCAGCTAGGTGTCCTTTGAACTGCATCGTCATGTTGCCTCCACTCTTCCGAGTGAACAGACTCGACGACGGTAAGCCGAGTTTGTGATAAACACGGAATCTGTACGACGGGCGTCGCAACTCCCATGATTCACCCACTCGAGTCCACATCTTGTGGGCACGTGTGAATTCGGCTAGCACCTTCCA